>CAWUFW010000964.1:2507500-2707500 GCA_963921515.1 Calotriton arnoldi
CCTACAAAAATGAAGGATGCCCTAATGTGAAAGGACAGAGGAAAAGAACAAAAATTTAAGGTGAGGGATGCAAAACGGCAAAAGTTACTCATGGATGTGCAACGTAAGGTGATGCTTCATTTGGTAATCCGGAAGTGCAAAAGTGACTCACATGTCATTTCTGCATGAGCCCCACCTTCTCTTGTGCCCCAGATGCTACTGTCTGGTTTGTCATTTTCTCCAACCTGGTCCAGTCTGTTGTTTGCTTGATGCTTGTGTGTTTCCCTGTATTCATGTGTCTGACATGTCTTCTTCTCTTCAAGTATGTGTTATCCTCAGTATTCCTGCAACTCTGGCAACTGCCCCCCTTCTTTGGCAAACACGTACCATTTAAAACCAAAATAAGGAAATTCGGAATGCTATAGGATGCTGACCTCAGCCAAAAAGTGCATCTAGTAGCAGTTGTATTGGGGTGGGACTGTCCGCAGCATGGCTTAGTGGAGCATGCACGCTCGCTCTATGTTAGCCATGGTAAATTTCTTACCTTTTTGTTTATTTTTTTGCCTTAGCTCACAGGCCTGTGGCATGGATTGAGACCAAAAGCAGAGTTCTGTGGTCTAGAGGAGTGCATAAAGTGACCTCTCCTCTTGCAATAGATTTTTCTAGTTTGTTTCACTAGAGTCCTTCACACCATTCTTATGGGTAAGGATGGCACATATTTGCTATGTGATCGTAGGGCAGAGTGAGTGGGGAGTGTGTGGACTGTGTGTGATTGTATTTTCCCCATTTTCTACCCTACTCTTCCCCAGAGGTGTGCGGTGACGGTCAACAGCAGTGGAGGTATCCCTGCAGAAAGCAGCTGTCTAGAAAAACAACCCACAGCCCATCTTACTGAACAAGAGAGGGGGCTATGCAAGAAGGACTCACCAACAACAACAGAGCACTGAGAGCGACATTGGGGATCAATGGAAGTGTCCAGCGCTGTGGTGAGGTGACTGCAGTCCCTTCCCACTAGTATACTACGAATGCAACCTCAATGTAAATAGACAGCGAAGCATGACTTGCAAACTAGTGACTATGTTACACCCAGTTCCTGTGGCATATGAAAAACTGTGAGAAAGGTTGTGGGAGGCCTGTCTGCTTGTCGAGTGTGGCCAGTGGACTGTGAATCCCAGGGTGCACTGGGGCAGATTACAGAACAAGTATAAAAACACTGTGGGAGTTTGGACTTGTTTCACCCGAGACAAGGGATTCCAGAACTCCAATGGGGTATAACCACTATTGCTAGCCATAGACATGATTGCCTCCAGAATACTGTGTAGATATCTCAGTATGGTTGTGAGAAACTGAGTTGTCGGTTTGACTGGGGTGTGAGCCTTGGTCAAGCAGCAACTACAGTACTTGTCAGGGTGAGGCATAAGCCAACCCTAAATTAACCTGTGCTCAACCCTCTGGTAGCTTGGCACAGAGCAGTCAGGTTTAACTTAGAGGCAATGTGTAAAGTATTTGTGCAACACTTTAAACAGTAATAAAGTGAAAACACCACATAAAAAAGGTCCCACACCAAGTTACAGGGACCCAGTTGGGCCAGCTGAACAGAGTACCTTAAATCCTGGTTTGTGGAGCGTTGCGAGAACCCGCGTCAAACATACGTCAGTTCCAAGATGCAACGAAGCATCGATGAGATGACGTGCATCGTCGTCGAGGATCCGGTTGACGGGTCTTGCGATGCGAAGTCCGACGTCGAGGATGTGGTGTGCAGTCAGAGCAATGCCCGGTTCCGAGGAGCTCCGAGACTTCGATGCCGAGTCCGGTATCGTCGTCAAGGCTGCCGTTGACGAGGGATGGAAGGGCTTTCGCCGAGGATGCGTTGCACATACTACAAATAACAGTGTCTCAACAGGTGTCAATACAAGGCAAGTTTAAATGTGTACACTATATTTGTAGAGGAACAAGGGGATAAAAAAGCAGGGAGACATGAATCGATTAGCAAAAAATGCTGAGAGTGTTTTTTATGTACAGCTTTAGAAAAAAAGGAACAAAAAAACCACTGTTACATTTAATGACATGTAACCTGTACCACTTGTGCAAATTTGTGCTCGTGAAGACAGTGAACGGCGCAAAGTGACAAGTGAAAACCAGCGAGGAATGGTGCAAGGGGGACAGTAAAAGGTTATATACAAGACATTAGTAATGGTCCAGTCACAGTTAACAATCACTAGGCAACAATTTACATGAATGAAGGACCGAAACACAGGTGCGTCTAGTAAATTGTGCTAGGGAGTCGACGACGTTTCGACCTGATACAAGTCCAGGTCATCATCAGGACCAGGTTACATTGAATTAGAAGCGCTGTATGAGGCCCACTATGAGGGCACGAAGAAGGGACGATTGAGCCAGCGTCAATCTCAGTACAGAGCGGACCGCCGAGACCGGCTGAGTCCACCGGGAAGTCAATTACCAGCTGAGGGCTGCTTGGATGAAGTAAACGTCCTGCTAATGGGATAAGGTGTACAAAGTATCATGGGTCCAGAGTAGAAGCCTGTCCAATAGATGGAGGATAGTGAGGCCGGCGTCTAGATTAGTGGTCGTCCAGCACTGCATAGCAAATCACAAAAGGTACAATGGCTAGAAAAGGCGCCCATGACGCCCAGCAGAACAAGTGTTCACACCAACTCAGAACACTGTGTTGGAGCAGCAGCGGCGTGTGTCCATGCTGCTCAAGGAAGCCGGGGATGCATTGCACAGCATCAGTTCTGATGGGGCTGCGAAGGCGATACAGGTCTTTGTGACAGGTCCAATCCACGCAGCAGGGATGATGCGTTGGCTCTGCTCAGGTTTGTGCCGCGTTCTGTTGGATCCATAAATGCTGGTAGAGCACCTTAAGCCCACTTCCAATGGTCTAGGACTGGGGTTGCACCGTTTGGCATGGTAGACTCACAGATGGCAGAGTCCAGGTGCAAGGTTGTTGAAAGCCTGTTTTGTCCATGAGGCTTCAGATCAGGAGGCCAGCCAACTAGCCCTTGGAGTCACTCTGGGTTCTGGGTTCAAGAGATGCAGGTCCATTCCTTCCTACCCAAGAAAGAGGGTAGTATGCAGCAGGTCAGCACAGCAGGGCAACTGTCCTCCGGAGTAACAGTCCAGCAGAGTGCCAGTCATTTCAGCAGCACAGCAGTTGGTGTCTGAGGTCCAGTATTTATACCCAGTTGTGCCTTTGAAGTGGGGAGAAGCTTATAGAGGCCTGCTTTTGAAATGCACAGGTGCCCCGCCTTCTTGAACCAGGCTCCAAACTAACTACATGGAGTATGCAGCCCTTTGTGTGGAGACAGGACACAGCCTATCCAAGTGTAAGTTGGCTGGGCCCAGCTCTTCACTCCCCTCCTGCCAGTGATGGCCCACCCAGTCACAGGTAAGTTCCCCATTGTGTGTGGCTGTCTACGAGGAATACACAAAACCCAACTGCCAACTACACCTACTGATGTGACCCAGAGACAGGCTGAAGGCACCAAATAGCTAAGGCAAGAAAATGCCAACTTTCTAAAAGTAGCAAAACCAAAGGGGATGATGGACGGAGTGTTGAACATTGCAAGCACTCACCCCCAGTCAACTGATCTGGGTTTAATCCATCATCATTCTTTAGCTCACTCCGCCACCCCGTTTCAGACATGGCCATATGCAAATCAGTCTGACCCTGTGCCTCATGGGAACAGTCCAGCCCGAACTGCCAAGCCATGTCTTCCCTGGACCGGAAACAAGCATCCTGGGACCGGTTTCTGGCTTACAGCCGTCATCAGCCAGGCTATCTTGAATCCAGTGGCAAAGTGAGCAAGGGACCCACGACTGGCCATACCCTGCCAACTTAGGGCGAACATAGCAAAACCAAAGGGGATGATGGACGGAGTGTTGAACATTGCAAGCACTCACCCCCAGTCAACTGATCTGGGTTTAATCCATCATCATTCTAAAAGTGGCATTTTCAATACTGTAACTTAAAATCTGACTTCACCATAAGTTAGGAATTTTCAATACAATTCCAGAGATACCAAACATGAACTGGGTACCTGTTCCCATTTGGAAATTACACTTATAAAAGGTAATAAGGTAACTCAAATGTTATCCTATGGAAGAGGTAGGCCTTGCAGTAGTGAAAAATGAATTTAAGAGCTTTTCACTACCAGGGCATGTAAAACTTAAAAGTACATGTCCTACTATTTAGATACATTGCACCCTGCCCTCTGGGCTGTCCAGGGTGACCTATATGTATTAAGAAGGAAGGTTTTGGCCTGGCAAAAGGTTTACTGTGCCAGGTCGAAATGGCAGTTTAAACTGCTCACATACACATGCTGCAATGGCAGGCCTGAGCGATGTTTAAAGTGGTACTTAAGTGGGTGGAACAAGCAGTGCTGCAGGTCCACAAGTAGCATTTAATTTACAGACCTTTGCAACTGGTAGTGCCACTTTACTAGGGACAGACAAGTAAATTAAATATGCCAATTTGGTATAAGCAAATCCAATATGTTTTAAGGAGCGAGCACAAGCACTTTAGCACTGGTTAGCACTGGTTAAGTAGAGTCCTAAGGCCAGCAAAAACAAAGTCAGCAAAAACAAGGAGTCTAAAGGCAAAATGTTTAGGGGGTAACCATGCCATAGATGCCAGGTCTAACACATGTCCCCATCAGCTGAAAGTGGGGAGAACTACCCAACAAATTGGGAGTTTTCTTCCCTAAGGAGGAAGAATCTGGAGAGACCATCAGCATTGGCATGGTCTGTTCCAGGATGGTGTTGCACTATAAAGTCCATTTCATGTAGGGCGATGGAACCACTTCAACAGTTTGGGATTCTCACACGTCATCTCTATTAGCCATCTGAGGGGTCTATAGTCTGTCTGAACCCAGAAGTGAGCACCAAACAGGTATGGTCTCAGTATCATCAGTGCCCAGACCACTGCAAACGTTTCCCTTTCTATTGCACTCCACCTCTGTTCCTGGGAAAGTATTCTCCTACTATTGTAGTCTATAGGTTGCTCCAGGCCCTCTTCATTTAGCTGGGAGACCACAGCTCCCATACCATGCTCTGAGGCGTCCATCTGGACAATTAATTATTGGGAGAAGTCCGGCGCCTTGAGCACGGGTGCTCTGCACTTGGCCTCCTTCGGAGTGCCAAAAGCGTTCTGGTACTGCTTTCATCCATATCACCTGTTTGGGCTGCTTCTTGGAAGTCAGCTCTGTCAAGAGTGCAACTGAATGTTTCCATTTACACCATGTGTAGCCAAAATAAGGTTTCATACTGGAAAGCTATGGGGATGTCACAACCTTTGCCAACTCCTACCCAGCCATGGTCCCAAATATGCATGTATTTTATTGTGGAACTCACTTACCCCCAAGATTGTACAGCAACATGGGTAGATGTAGACTATATCATGAAATTAGCACATCTTGTTCCTTTGGCTAAATTGCCTACAGCTACAGAATCACCTTTTTTCAAGCAAACAGTCAGAGTCCATGGGCTACCCAAAATTATAATAGACTGAGGAACTCAGTTGATGTCATGATTTTGGAACACTTTATTAGGACAACTTGATACTATCAACTTCAAGTCAACCAGTTACCATCCACAGACGGATGGGCAGACTGAGAGACTCAATCAAACTATTGTAAAATAATTACAGTGCTTCATATATGACGAGTGAGTCTCTTGGTCTCTCCTAGCTGAGTTTGAATATAACTACTCCTTACATAGCTTGATGGGATAATCCCCTTTCTTCTGCACTTTTCTGCTTCACCTCAAGATATGGCCTACTGCTTGTTTCTCCTGGCAGTGTATCCACTGAGGGGAGTTGCTCTAAAGATTATCAGTAGTCTACAAGTCAGTTATCAGAAATATAATTATAGCCAAACATGCCCCATGATTGGTGAAGGCATTCCATGCATGTTTCCCTCACAAGGAAGCTCAAGGACTAGAGGCTTACTCTAGGGCAGAGTTCTTCAATCTGTGGGGCGTGCCCCCCCAGGGGGGCGCGACACCATCTCAGGGGGGGCGCGCACTCCACACTAAGATCTTACCTTTGTTGGTATTTTACTGTCCCGCGTTGCAAGTCAAGTCACAGTAACAGAGGGTTGGAGGGGGGAGGGAGGGGAAATAGATAAGGCAGGACGTGTGCTTTTGTCATGTAAAGAGCTAACAGTTAACCTTCCCAGGAGGGGGTTAATTGGTAGAGCTGGAATGCTTCAGCTGCAGTGGGAGGCAGGGTCTCCTCTGCTAAAACCGAAAGCAAACGAACAGATAGTCCTGTTCCTTTGCGTTCGATTTCATAGCAGAGGAGACTCCTTGCCTCCCACTGCAGCTGAAATGACTGCCTCGTCGTTGCAACCTCACACTGTACTTAATGAGTGTTGTCATTTTTAGGAGAACAAGGATTCAAAGGTGAAAATATATTTAGTGCCTAGAAGCCACGGTCCAAAGTTAAGTAAAGCAGCTGGTAACAAGGAGCGCGATTTGCAAATTACTGTTTAATCAGATCTGGTCAGAGGTTGTTCTTCAGCCCCCTCCACCAGATTAAAATAAACTATCACCTCCCATCCACGTGTGCTGAGAGGCTGAGGGGGGCACAGGTGTCCGGTTGCACTGCTGGGGTCTAAAGCGCCGTGCGGCACACACTCTCTAAAAGGCGGCCTCGGTGCACTCTGTCTAACTCACCCACCTCTCCTGACCAGGCTGTGAATGCTAGAGATCAGGCTTTCAGCAGACAGTGAATCACAAACACGAGGCTTAGGCAGAGTGCAGTACTGTGCTGTAAAACAGTGGCGAGCAGAGTGCCTCCCCGACCCCCCCCCCAAAAAATACAACAGAAAAATTTGATTCTTTCACACAGCGTGCTGCATTGGATTTACGTTGTGGCATAAAACTAATGCAGCGCGCTAGGTGAAATTAACTCAGCATGTTCATAAAAGTGATCACCTATTTTAGAAAATGTTCATTTCTTTGTGGTGCTTTCTAATACTCGGACTAATTTAACGTAATTAAAAGTTTAAACGCACTTACCCCGAACACGAGTTTATCGTTTCCTGCAGCTCCACTCCAGTCATGCGTGCTATGACCTGCTGCCCGATCCCGTTTAAGTATCAATAAACCAGCCGTCACCCTGACCCACAGCCACGGGTGCAGCTACTCGGTGCCAGTGATCAGGGGTGGAAAGAGACAGCGGCCTGCACATGATTCCACCCACTTACTCCACTCCTAAGCAACCCGCTACCTTGGGGCAGAAAGATATGGGGAGCGGGGAATGGTTCGGGGTTATACCCCTCTGTCCTAAAGCTCTCCCAGCGAAGCTCACCACAACAATTTAAAATAAAATAACAGCACTCACCGTCCGCGCCGCCTCAGCTCCTGGCTCCCGCTGTCCCGCGTTTCCTGCAGCTATCCGCAGGAAAGCCAGTAAGCCACCCACAGGCAGCCTCCCTTCCCTCCGCCAATCGCAATGGCAGCGTTGTGATTGGTAAGGCGCAGCGGAGAGCGCCCTAGCCTGGCCATTTTCTCTATGTAGGTTGCATGCAGCAGCCTACATAGAGAAAAGGAGAGTGCGTATGACTGCTTTGGTCGGCCCCAGGGCATCCAAAGCAGTCAGGACCCACAACAGTGGGCATGCCACTCCCCCCCTGCCCTCAAGCAGGACCGGCCACCCTCCCTCCCACAACCAGGCACTCCAGGCACTTCTGCTTTCTCGCAGTGCGAGAAGCAGAAACATAAAATGGTAGTTTTACCATGCGAGTAGCAGAAACATAAAATGGTAGTTTTACCATTTTATGTTTCTGCTTCTCGCACTGCGAGAAAGCAGTGGGGCGACGCCCCCACGCCCCAATGGAGGAGCCGCCACTGCTTTCACGCTCACCCTGCACTCACAGCGATCACAATGCCCTCACACTGGTCCCGATGCACTCACACATTCACCCGCTCACCCTGAATTCACAGTGATCACTCTACACTCACAATGCACTTGTGCTGTTCACCCTGTACCTCACCCTGCAGTCACACGAGCACACTACTCAACCTGCACTCATGTGACACTTCACTCACCTGTCCCCCTCACTGCTCAATCTGCAATCTCACTCAGATAAGCCCATCATTAACCATACATTCATTCGTCCCACTCTGCACTTGCATCCGCACCGAAATTCATATGGTCACCTCACTCACCCTGCAGTCACTCCTCTTACCCTACTCTCACACTGTTGCATGGCTCACCGTGCCATCACATGGGCACTCCTGCCACCCACACAGTGCAGAGGTTTAATGTGCCTGCTACAAAGAACATGTACCAAGCAGATCACTGAACTGAGTGTGAGTAAACAATGAGTAGTGCTATAAAAAAATGAAATGTTTGCCAGAAAGGTGCTATAGAGAGATGGGGTGCACTGTTGGTGAGTGGTAGTGAGGAAATTCATGGAGAAGGAGGAAATGGGGGAAGGGGCGCCAAAACAGACCGTTGCACTGTGTGCGACCAGTGCTAGGGCCAGCCCTGGATGGGAGTGTTAGCCCCCACCCGAAGTTCAGGTCTAGTTGCGCCCCTGTACACAAGTATGGGCATGTCGTGCCCCATCACGGTTTTCGTCTTAAATTACAAAAAGACATATTTACATGCACTGCAATCCAGCCTTTCAGGGAGCCCCTTGATAGAGGCAGCTCTGTTTTTGCCCTATTGGTCTGGAATAATTCCTAAACAGATTCTTGTAAATACTGTTTTGCTTCATTTCTTTTTAATGTGATTGATGTGAGAGAGTCTATTACTATTTGCCGAGAAATGTTTTTGTTTCATGCAACAACCATAAAAAAGTTTATTTTAGATCAGAACGGGTCCTCACATATGAGAAATTGGAGGATATCCCAGATATTATTCGCTGTAAAATTAGTGGGCTGCTGCTTTGTTACAACAGTGAAAACACACATCACTATCTCTGAATAATAGATGTATACACTTTTAGAATTTCGACCATAGCGCCTGTGCACCGTTAGTACCCTGGCTAAAGAGGGTATGGCAGAGCTGGAAGTGAATCATTTAATCTCAAAGCTGTTCTGAACAGGGGCCCCCAAAATAGTATTGGCCCATGGCACCCAAAATCCTTAACATGTCCCTGCCACCACAAAGTCTGTCAGACAACATTGCTCTGAAGTAAAATAGGCAACATCATTAATTTATTATCAGTTCTATTTTTTTTAAACATAAGCCCGACGTGTTTTAAACCCCCACTGCTTCAGGCAAGCAACTTATCGTACCACTAAGGAATTCTCAATTGGGTGTTCGTCCAGCGCCCTCTCTTTGGACTTTCACCTGTCTCTTCGGATCCATAACTGATTGGTGGGCAATTATCCCATTATAATACTGCCTAAAACATTTGTTAATGGTTTCTAGAGAAGAATTGTTTCTCGTGTACCAACTCTGAGCTAGGGAGTGCTCGAAAAATCTGATAACACGGTCTCCCTTACAGTCACTGTTTTGGCTGAAAATGTCTGCAGAATATTCAGCTTTGAGAGAAACTGCTATCAAAACTCTCTTGCCTTTCAGCTCATCCTATTTATGTGAGATCGGGTTCTCAGCACTTGCCGTATTAAAGACTAAGTACCGTTCAAGACGGGATGTGGAGCACAACCTGAGGATGGCAGTAGCAAAAATCCATCCACAGATTGACAGTCTATGTGGCTAAAAACAGGCACACCCGTCACATTTATGCTGGTGGTGTTATTATTAATCTATGTCATGTGTAAAATAAAGCATCCTAGTAAAAACAATTTACGCACATTTTATCTTGAAAAATTGTGTTTTGAGCTGTGTAATAAGCCTCTGTCATTTCACCACACCCACTCACAAACCTGCAGTTTACTAAACACTCTTATTGTGTTGAACATTATTTGCTGGATATGGCCCGTGATATGTGCGTGGCGGTCGATTATATACTGTACCAGATTCCAGAAATGTCTGTCGGGTAGTGGGGGGGGCCCAACATCTAAAAAAATTCAGCTGGGGGCTCAACCTACAAAAGTTTGAAGATTTCTGCTCTAGGGGGATGACAGGAGGTGGGTGGTTAAATTGGCAGGATTGAACAAAGAACGCTTGAGGTTTGGAAGAAACACAACAAAAAACTAAGGCTCACTCAGAAACAAAAGAATAGCTGGAAGACCTGGGAAGCATGGAATACCAGTCTATAAAGCCTGGGGCTGAGAAAGAGGAGGACCTTAAAGGTTTACGAGAGAGTATCAGGACAATCAGAATAGCAGAGTCATGAGCGCAACACTTCTGGGGCAGCATAAGAAGTGTCTGTCCCTGAACCATGGTGCCTCACAACTTTCTTGGTTGTATGGTTCTCACTGGTGTTAGTTCACTGTTCTTTTCCAACACCTTTGTTGTTTTCCCCTTCCTGCTCTCTTGCACTTTCCTTCTATTTATCACTTCCGAACCTGTATCCTCATCATTGTTAATTGTGTTTGCCTAACAAATCTTCCTACCAGACTTCTTCGACTGCTAGTTCATCACCTTTGGTGTCATGGTGCTCCCAAGCCCAGCTGGTTTCCCAGTACCTCCTGGGAATGTTATGGGCTATCGTCCTCGGAGCATTGGGTAAGACTTTACTTGTGGAAAAGTGGATTGAGGCGCACATATGATCAATGCCTGTATCACAGTGATAGCCACTGTATATTTCCCATGGACAAATCACAATACTAGTGTATATTACTGAAGGACGTCGCCGACAGCCGAAGGGCGAGGCCTATATGAGGCCAGACAAGGTTTCTGTGTTTCTCTCTGCTTCCTTGTACCTCATTCCCCATTCCCCCTATGGAGATTAGGCTATGCGGGTGGTGCATAGTCCACACTTGTTCCTAGTTTCTTCTGTGTGTAGGATTAGCTGTCATTTTGCACCCAAATCTATTCCAGAATTATGACAAACCTTTTACTTAATATTAACTATACCTGCTTTCATTCATACATCATTCAAAAAGCTACATACCGTAGGATGATGCCTATAATTTCTGTAACTTAACATGTTTATAATGATTTACAAATCATAAAGAGTACTAACAAAAATCCATGAAAATCATATTCTAAATACTAATCCTTGTAGTCTTCCCTGTCAATCCAGGAGCGTTGCCCCACTGCTTTTAAGCAGTTTACCTAAAGGAAAAATAAAATGATAATAACTGAGTGTTTTAATTTTATTTGTCCCTGATGCTTTGCGGCAGGGGCGAGCGGGGCTGCTCTGCTCACAGAGCAGGGCAGGGGAGAAGTGGTTTGCCCACTCCAAGTGCGTATAAATGCTTGGCAGGCCCTATCGGACCCGCGCAACATTCATGTGCACTTTGCATGTTCTCCATACAGGCTGCATTATAGCCTGCATAGAGAACATGCCCAGGCCCCCATTCCCTGGCTGAGCGCCGAACCACTGTGCTCAGACCAATCACAGACGCTGCACTGCAGCGTTGTAATTGGTCAGGGGAGCCTAGGTGCTTCCTGGTTTCTGTTCTGGCCGAGTCCTGATGTGGAGGAGAGACTGGAGAGATGCGGCGGCGATAAGGTAAGTTTTATTTTATTTTATTCATTTACCCCACCCCTGATCCGGACCCGGCCACCAGTGAGAGCAACTTCTAAAAATACTGCATTAATGGACTATATGCTTTTACTTCACACACTTTAAAGGTACTTTATCTAGCTTTTCCGGAAGTTGATACGCATGTGTCCCCAAGGTAGAAAAAAAATCTTCAACATATTTATGCACACCCAAAAACTTACAATGTTTTGAAAGTAGTTCATCACATTTCAAATTGTTTTCCTCTCCCTGACACACTGACACCCCTACCCATGCCCCTACTTTTACGACAGTAGTCTGACCACCAAATGGCAGACTATCTACAGTAATGAGAAATACATCTACTTTAAAAGCACAGAAATCCAGTGATCTTGAGTCTGTAAATCAGGGTCAGATAATTTAACCCTACAGACTTATTTTCTGTATAAGTCTATGTATTAAGCTGTTATACTAATAAAGGTCCCATATTTAGTAGTTCAAATATTAATCTAGAATATACATATAATTTAAATACCATTCGATTATAGAAGCTATAAAGCTTTTCTTTGGTACTATGAAATATTACCAAAAGAGGTTCTTACCACATTGATACCCTATACCAATCCTGTTTTACCAAGGGCAGCTATAGAAAATCTAACCAGTCTTCTGCAACTGCTTAGACTATGACCTAATGTCCCTTCTGTTAATTGATACAGTAAGAATAAGGAAGAATCACTTACTGCCAAGGCAGCCATATAGATGGGAGTCCACTAACATCTACACCTTATGTTTTGTTGAATAAAGCATAGACCAATATCTAATTTACACACTATTAACTTTTTTCATAACTTGTTCCACAAATGAGCATCTATCCTAATATCAAGATCCTGGGTCCATACAGGCCTACATTTATCTGTACTATGCTCACCCTTATCATGACCATCCAATAGCAATATATGAACCACAGATTATTGAGATCTGGTACATCCTGCAAACTTTTCAGCATCAACCAGACATCTGAAAGATGATCTAGCCTGTCTCACCCACTTATCTTATATCAGAATCTCAGGTATCAAAGTCAACGAAGTTAATTAACTCTTACTCTCATTTACCACGACAACTCTTTTTATCTCTTTAAAAAGAAATTTGTTTTAATTGAGCTTCCCTAACACCAGGTCTAAATAGGATCAGCTAGCTTGATCAAATGTTTTCGCTGCAGTTAGAAGCTGGTAGGCAAACTGTTATATCTTCATGTTCTTATGTTTTTCATGTAATGTCTCCTGTTCTTGGTGCATGTTGCATCATAGCCTCATTTGTTACCTAGGTGTTAGAATGCCAGCTCTTTGAAAACTCCAGTGGATTCAGTCACTGCTGTAGGCTGATGATGGGAGCTGCTTTGTGAGGGTCCTTGGTGCTGTCTTCCTATACTTAAGAATAAACCTGCATTTTAACCTACACTACTTCGTTGTCTACCTTCTTGGGATATAACATGAATTGGCGATGACTGGGATTGAAGCCAGCACCGTGAGAACCCATCTCTACGCGTGTTTACATTTTTCTTTGTTCATTTGAAAATATTATTTCAAGGAACCCTCCTATTCTTGCAGTCTCTCCCTCACAGATATTTTTCAGCCCTCGCTGCTCTTCTGGAGCGTTCAGTTTCTTCAGCTTCAATTTTACTACGATTACACAGAGGCTCTACATTTGAACTTTTCAGCTTCTTCTGCCATTATTGCTCTTTCACCGCCCTGTGGAGTTCATTTATTGAGAATTCTATTTTACTAATTTTTGCTCAAGTTTTTCAATATTAAGTGCCTGTGTTCAGACGGTTTACCTTTAAACCTCCACAAGCACCAACAGCTGTTCTTGGAATCCTCTCTGCTCCCTGATTCCTCCTGCACTACGTGTTCTTTCAATGACTGCCTCCAGTTAATCCACCCGTTCTTCTACTTTATGACTTCGTCAGTTTCCTTTTGGATCCTCGAGTGGCGGATTCCTGATTTTCCTCACCAGCTGTTGGGATTTATGCCTTTTCAGCGTCTTCCGCCTTTGAGAACATACTATTCTCCACAAGCTGGTTTCACGTAGAGCACGCCTCCGTTTGTTGCGTGCCGGTCTTAAAGGTAAAGTTCAGCACCTTTAAGAGATTCCAGTTGAATTCTCTCAAGCTCTCCCCGGCTTTCTTAGCCTGCGCGGTGACGCGCACACCTCCTCTGAAGACTGCGTCTCAGTGAGCATTTTAGTGTTGTGGGCATTTTACTTATTTCATTTTACTTGGCATTTGGCTTTTGTCAATCTGCGCGGTGATGCGCACACCTCCTCAGAAGATCTACATTTTAATCGGAATTCTAGTACTTTGAGCATACGCTTCATTTTCTACCAATTTATTTTACCTGGCGTTTTAAATACTGGTGAGATTTCTAGTGGCACTATTTATCATTCCATATATCTATTGGTGAGTACTTTATGCGCGGTAACGCGCACACCTTCTTTTCTTGTTTTATTTATTATTTTTTACTTATTTTACAACGCTACTGACATTTGTTAAGCGCGGTGGCACGCACACCTTTTCTACATGTTATTCTCTTGCATATTCACATATATTCTATGGTAATTTTCTTACAGTTTTTAATATTGTACGTTTCATTTTGCTTTATCACTTAAAATTTCCCATCATAACATGGCTCTTCAAACTGCTATTCTCCCTGCTCCATTTTTGTCAGAGCCTTGGTACTCCCAAAGTAAAATGGATCCAATGGTTTAAATCCTTTAATAGTTATTTACTAGCTATAGATGGTGTTACATTTTCTGCTATTAGGAAGAATGCCATGCTTTATAATTGTTTAGGTTCTGAAGGTCAGAGAATTTTTGATCATCAACCACCTATAGTTCGTCCTCCTTCTGATGACTGGGATGAGTTTGCTGAGGCGATAGCCAGGTTAGAAAAACATTTTAAAGATGAACCTAGTGTTATTGTTGAGAGACACAGAACCTTACTCGTAAACAATATGAACATGAGAATATTGATACCTTTACCTTTTTAGCTGAGTTAAGAGCACTTGCATCTACTTGTGAATTTGTTGGTCCAATTGAACATTATCTTAGAGATCAGATTGTTGTAAACTGCTTTGATTCTAAAGTTCAGGAAAGAATTTTATGTTGTAGGAATCCTTCTTTAGCAGAAACATTAGAAATAGCCAGAGGTATTGAACGCTCTGTTACTGCTGCCAAAGAATTAAGTAAGACTAAGGGTGTTAACTCCAAAGTAGTTAACAAAATTACTCATAAGCCTACTTCTAATTATGGATCCAATGTTAATGTTAGTAAATCAAATACCTACAAACCTGATTTTAAAAAAACAGATAGAAACACTTATTGTTTCAGATGTGGCTCAAAGTCCCATTTGGCTAATTCTCCTACATGTCCTGCGCTTGGTAAACCCTGTACCAACTGTAAGAAAATTGGTCATTTTTCCAAGGCGTGTAGAAACCCTAACAAAGTTATGGGTTTAAACACACAAGATTTCCATGTTGCTTCTAATGCACACTTTGAGGACATTCAAAGTAGGAAAATTCTTTTGTCTGTTGATATGGTGAATATTGATTCTAATTCTGTTGATAACGTAAAGGATCCTATTTGCAATGTTAAAATTGGAAATGTTGATACTAGAGTCACGGTTGATTCTGGTTCGCCTATTACAATAATTTCTGACGTATTCTTCTTAAAAGAATGGAGTGCTATAAAATTAGCTCCACCTGACATTCGTACTGTTGCTTTTGGGGGTCAGGAGATAGACATGATGGGTTATTTTTCTGAAACAGTACAATTCAAAGATAGATCTATTCACACTAAGATTTACGTAGCAAAGAGAGGTTACAACCTCTTAGGTTGGAGGGACCAAGGTAAACTTGGCATGATTTTGAGACCTGGCACTGAACACCCTATTTCTCTTGTTAATTCTATGCATGATGATGTTTCTTCTTTAGACTCAGTTCTTAAAAAACATCAGCAAGTATTTAATGATAAATTGGGAATGGTAAAAGGTTATGAGCATAAAATTATTCTCAAACCAGACGCTATCCCTGTTGTTCACAAGGTAAGACATGTTCCTTTGAGTATTAGAGGAAAGTTGAAAGAACATATTCAAAAATTATGCTCTGATGGTGTCATTGAGCCTGTGGACTCCTCTTTATGGGTTTCTCCCATTGTGGTGGCTTTAAAAAAGAATTCTGATGAGCTCAGATTATGCATCGACTTGAGGTCTCTAAATAAAAACATTCAAGTTGATTGTTTCCCTTTGCCAAGGATTCAGGACATGTTGGCTCAACTTTCTGGCACTCAAATATTTTCCACCATTGACTTGAGAGCTGCCTATCGTCAGATTGAACTTAACATAGACTCTCGTGACCTGACCACTTTCAACACTCCTTTTGGAGCTTTTCGGTTCCTTAGAATGCCATTTGGCCTTGCCTCGGCGGCATCTGTATTTCAGAAACTCATGTTTCAGCTATTTGGAGATGAGAAAGATGTTCTTACCTATCAGGATGACATTTTAATCTCTTCAAACTCTGTCAAGGATCATTTACTTAAACTTGATCGGGTCCTGAGCATTCTGGAAGATCATGGTATGACAGTCAAAAAACAGAAATGTAAGTTTTTAATGGAGGAAGTTGAGTATTTGGGGCATGTCATTTCTTCCACAGGCATCAGACCCAAGCAAGACCTTATGAAGGCTATCAATGATTGTGCTCAACCGGCAGCTAAGGATCAGTTGAGGTCTTTTTTAGGCCTCAGCGAATACTACTCTCGTTTTGTCCACATGTTTGCTTTGGTAAGTGAACCTCTAAGAAGACTCATTAGGAGCAATGTCAAATTTAACTGGCAAGAAGAACAGATGGAGGCTTTCAAAAATCTAAAAAGTTTGATTGTTAATGCACCTGCTCTTCAACCGTTTAATGATAATGCTATGTCTATTGTTACTGTTGATGCTAGCAATTTAGGTCTTGGTGCAATTTTAAGTCAAATGATAGATGGTATTGAACATACAGTAGCTTTTGCTTCCCGTAGACTTTCTATTGCTGAAAAGAACTATAGCACAATTGAAAAGGAGGCACTAGCCTGCGTCTGGGGTGTTTATCATTTTGCTACCTTTTTGTGGGGGAGAGAATTTATGTTGGTCTCTGATCACAAACCTCTGGTTTTCATGTGGAATGACAAAGGTTTAAGCAATGCCAGTCCCAGATTAATTCGTTTGTTTTCCAAACTGTATGAGTTCAATTTTACCATGAGACATATTCTTGGAGGGAAGAATTTTAGAGCCGATTTTCTTTCCAGGTGCCCCTCTAACTCGAGTGAGGATGTCTATTCCTGAGGAGATGGAATGTGTGATTGGATTTGTGGATGGTTTTGCCTTGATTAAAGATGTCATCTCGTACCAAGATTGGGAACGTACCTCTGTTTCTGATAATTCTCAAACCACTATTAAGAAGTTCATTTCAGTTGGTTGGCCTAGGGAAGCTCAAGTAGGTGAGGAATTTAAACCTTTTTTCAAAATGAAAGAGGAATTAAGTGTAGAAGGGATCTTTCTCATGAGGGGTTCTGTGTTAATTCCCCATGCTCAGTTGAGGAGCAAGCTGGTTGCTTTGGCTCACAAGGGGCATGTCGGCATCACTGGGACTAAAAAGAGACTACGTTTATACTATTGGTGGCCTGGTTTGGACAGCTTTGTAGAGACCATGTTGAACAATTGCAAAGAGTGTAGCCATGCTGAGAAGTCTCTTCGCACTTTTAATTCGCCTTTGTGTCCTGTTGCCTTTCCTCAAAAACCTTGGGAGAAATTAGGTGTGGATTTTGTTGGTCCTATTGGTGGTTTGAATGGTGGTTTCAGGTATATTTTATCAGTTGTGGATTACTTTTCCAAATGGGTCTCTTTCAAGTTCATGAGAGAACCTAACACTGATAATGTTATAGCATTTTTAAAGAACTTATTTCATTCTGAGGGCATTCCTGCTTTTGTGATCTCTGATAATGGAGTTCAATTTGTTTCAAATAACATGAGAAATTTTTTCCTCAAGTTCGGGATTAAACATCTCACTATTGCTCTTTATAGTCCTCAAGGCAACGGTTTAGTTGAGAGGGTTAACCGTGTCTTGAAAGACACTATTCAATTAGCGATTTCATCTGTTTTACAAGTCCAAGATGCTGTTGATGAAAGAATTTGGTCTTACAACAATACCCCTCATTCTACTACTGGAGTTTCTCCATTTGTCTTATTGAGGGGTAGACATTCTTTTAATGAACTTTCTCCAGAGTGGGTCATTTCTAATTCTGGTGTGGATGCAAAAATTCCTAACAGTGATCAAATTAGGTCTCGTGTGGAATTGAGCCAAGCTAAATCTAAAGATAAATATGATGTTGAAAAAAAAGTAAAGTCGGATAATTTTCTGGTGGATGAGTCTGTTCGCATCAGGAGACCTTTCAAGAAGGGTGGTTCTAAGTTCTATCCTGAAACCAAAATTATTCAAGTGATTTAAACCTGTGCAAGTTACTGGTGGGAAGTGGTGGGGCAAAAGGAGAGTGTCTAAAACACATAAATCTGCTGTCAATATTTTTGATGCTTGTCCTGCCGACAATATTTCTGATACTTGTCATGATGTCTTTTCTACTGATTTTGGGGTTGTCACTGGACATGATTTTTATGACTTGGGTTCATCTAATGAAACTTGTACTTCTGATCAAGCTGCGGGGCATTCTTCCTTCACTGAAGAAGCTGATGTGCAAAAATGTGTTGCTGTACCTGTTTCTGTCAATGATTCTCCTTCTGTTCCTGAAATTCCTTCTGATGTATTGGATTCTGGTGGGGATCTCTCCTTGTTTGAGGGCTATTCTTGTTTGCCTAAAGTTTCATCTTTTGTTAATAGCTCTTTCCAAGGTGCATCTTCTGATCCTTTGGTCTCCATGCGAGGCAGAGTAAGACATCTGCCTAAATATCTTGAAGTCTTTGTTATTTGATTGTTTTGTTTTTGTATTTTGTTTTTGTTTGAAGGGGAAGGTGTGTTATATCTTCATGTTCTTATGTTTTTCATGTAATGTCTCCTGCTCTTGGTGCATGTTGCATCATAGCCTCATTTGTTACCTAGGTGTTAGAATGCCAGCTCTTTGAAAGCTCCAGTGGATTCAGTTACTGCTGTGGGCTGATGATGGGAGCTGCTTTGTGAGGGTCCTTGGTGCTGTCTTCCTATACTTAAGAATAAACCTGCATTTTAACCTACACTACTTCGTGGACTACCTTCTTGGGATATAACACAAACATTTACTCTCATCAATCCTGACATACTTCATTTCTGAGACTGACCCATGAGTTTTGCTATGGCTGGTTCTAATCTGCTTATATAAACTCTCAATGAGCTCTTCGAATCGAGAACTGAGAAGGGAGATTTGTCTACAGTTAGCACCTGTTATGTCTTTGCCAGATTTAGGAATGTTAGTGACGAAAGCCACATTGATCACAGGAGTTTCCTGTTTTAAGAAAAATAAATGCAATGGCATCCACTGTTTTCTAATGAATATGGATATGTTCATAATTGTGGTGAATACTATATTGGTGATGGTGTCACAAATGAACCTAGATATCACCCTGAAGGACACGTGTATAGATATCGCAGATCGAGACACGTCATGCTTCTCATACTAATTATCTGCGCAGGTAATGAGGACCTAAAAAACAGAAGACAGAATTATTCACTCTAAAAGCAGAAACTCTCTCTCTCTAGTCAGTTGATTTCCTGAAGCTTGTATAACGGGTGCATATTCCCAAATGTTTTATGCTGACTTAAGCACAGTATAAATAGCAAACAAGAACACACACAAGCTAGCGTCTCTTTCTGAGCATGCATTGGTAAAGGCAATAAGCATTGGCAAAGCCAATAGGTCTCGCCTATTGCCTGTACCAATGCTTTTTGCCGATGTTTTTCAGTGCCGCAATAAAATGTTAAAAAACACCATGAGGATGATGTAAACACACACCCATGCGTGTCAACTTGCTCCTGCAGCGGCCTCAGCATAACGACGTATGCTCTTGAATATATCATTAATCAGTGGCCCCTTTGGCTTTTAGCCTCTATGTGCTGATACATTTGCCTGCTCATGTCACAATGCATGTACGTAAAAGTTACGACGCATGCATGCACGCAGACGTCACAACTTGCTGCACAATATATTTTTTTAAGTTGAACATAACAGAGACTACATATATAAAAGACACGTATGGCAAATAAGCACGCTACAATTGGAAATGGCATTTGGACATATGACTTGCTTGTGCTACTGCGAATTTAATATACTTCCGAATCATTTAGAGTTTGATCAGCGGATGGCCTGTTTACAATTGATGAGGATTTAGGTTCTCTGTCACGCTGACAGTGCATTACAATGGTAGGAGATAATTCCAATGGAAAATTGTCTATTATCATTACAACAGATTCCTACGGCATAGGAATATCCATAATGGAAATACATTCCCCAATGCAGGCCCTGCACTTTCATTACTGTTGAATGTCGGGCAGGCTCCCATCTTAAAGAACCCCTCCCAGAATAAAAAATTTGCTAGCATTCGCGCCAAGAATTTTCAATTCTATTAAGGACACAGAGGCGAGAATTATTGCTTCTTTTTCTTTACTGTTAAAATCACAGCAGTCAATGAAAACGTTTCAACATAAAAATAAACTACATTTCCCATGATGCTCTTGCAACCAATCATGCCCCCTCAGACCCTATAAGAGTCACCATCTCCTTCCCATGAGCATTTTAGCCCCTGGGGCCGCCATAGCTTCCTTGTCACATGACCCATTGGGGTCATGTGGCTAAGGAAGAAATAATCCAAAGTGTAGCCAATCCTTCTTGAAGGATCGGAGGGTCAGTCACAGCCACTTTTCAGGTTCCTGCTTGTGCGATCCAATGCTGGTTTGAAACCGTAGGGAGAATTCGTTGCCAAACAAGCCCATATCTCTTTAAATCCCACAGTGGGAGACTGAGGTACCTCGGACCCAGGTAGAAACATGGTGGTGCCCTGGGCTTGGCCACAGGCCAAGCAATACAAATCCTTTGAGCCACATGGTTTCTTTCTTTTAGTTCAAATGCCATATTCATCTTTTCCCAGTGTAACGCTGTTATGACGGTTATAATAGGGGGGCCTTAAAAAGGTCAACTTCCAACCCCCTTTTCACTTCTTCCAAGAGAGCCAATTTCTGGCAATGTATCTAGCACTGGCTTTCTGAAGCCACATGAAGGGGAAATGCAGGCACAGTAAATAGTCACAATGCAGCTACGTAAATGTTCTCATAGTATAGCCTGCAGGTCAAACAACACCTTGTTATTGATTGGTAAAACGTTTGATTACATCCCTCAAGGTGTTCAAAAATGGCAGGTCCATCAATATCTGTCATGACAACTTCCAGTTTGGTATTCTGGGTCCACCACCATACATCCCTTCTACCATTTTCAAGGTGGCATGAAGAGACTGTGACCTACTGAAACATGTCAAGCCTGACGCGCTTGACACCAATGACATAATTGGGAATACATAGAAACTTCTGGAGTGTGATTAAAGATCAGTTCAGTCATTTGTGTAGCCTATTTCCTACAGGTTACACTGATCAAGGTATTAAATACTATCCCTACCCACTTTCCTGATTATAACATTCAACAATTAGCCAGGAAGTCATGGATAGCAAGGAAGAATTGTGGGCCATCAATCATTGCAAGTACAGAGCAGTCAATCTTAACCATGGAAGAGATAGCTAAGGACAAGACACTGGCGGCATCTTGTCAGATTGCCATGGCATGGCTAATCCTTAAGGAAGGGCAACGGTGAGATGATTTAAATTTCACAGGGAGGGTTTTTTCTCTTGCTACTCAACTGGTTAAGCTTTGGAAGCAACAAACGGGCATGTAATGGGCGAACTAAATCAGATAGATAGGGCGCTCATACATTTAATAGAACAGGGTGTTCATCTTTAATTGACTCTATTCTTGTGGACACAAGATTATGGTCTTCTGGTTTAGATTTGGAAATACTACACAGACATGATAGTGACCATAACACTCTGTCCCTTGATTTAGTACTGCCCTTTAGGAGTACCTCGGCAACTGGTATAGATATGTTAGACAACAGGCTGAGGTTGACCACGTCCAGACGAACATTATACTGGTCTACAATGCAGCGGTCCACGGACTTAATTGATGCTCTGTATTAGGTGGTGGATAATTCCCTAACAGCTCTGTATAAAGTTATTTCAATGGATGGTAAAGTTTGTTACCCTGACAGAGTAGCGAATATTCATGCCTCATTAGCCAACGAACTGAAAGATCTATTTTATACTGAAACAAGGCACAGGCGTTGTAGGAAGAATATATCCTCATGGTTCAACAAAGAGTGTAGAGTCACCAAACTAGCTTTAATAGAAGCTTTTAAAAGCAAGGATAGGTGTACGATTAAACCTAGGAGGGGTGTTTACAATAGCACTATTAGCTCCGCAAAGAAAGAGTGGGACAAAGCAAAATCGGACTCCATGCTTAATGCTATCAGACGCAAGGGTTCCAAGGAATTCTGTAATATAGTTACCTTTGGGAATTGTGAGGGAAGATCCAATATAGAACATTCATGGAATAAGCACTATACGTCCCTTTATGGAGTATTAGATGGACAGGAAGTACATACAGCATATTCTAATGCCAAGGGCCTGCCAAATCGTGAATTACCATCTTCAGGGCAGGAGGGTTATACTGCAATAACTCTCTCGGAAGTCCTTAGGGCTAATGGCAAGATTGCCCCTCATAAGGCTCCGAGTATTGATAAAATTCCCGGGGATCTCTATCTTTCTGAACCAGAGGTCTGGGACCCCTATCTGTGGGCAATTTTCAACACTATCATGGAGAGAATGCCAATTCTCGGTTCTTGGCTTGGGGCAGAGATTATACCCATCTATAAGAAAGGTTCTCCACTATTGCCTGCCAATTATAGGCCAATTAGTCTAATTGATACAATGCAAAAAGTGTTTGCCCAGGTATTATTAGACCGACTACAGGATTGGATAGAGGAAGGAAAGGTCCTCAGTCCTTTCCAAGCAGGTTTTAGACAGCGTACTTCCACCCTAGGCCAAGCCTTCAGGTTGCAACCTTTACATTGGAAAACCGCAATTCTTGAAGGCGGGAGCCTCTATCTGATCTATGTAGACCTTAAGTCAGCATTTTACCTAGTTCTGAGGGATTTACTTTGGGCAGTGCTGGCTGATATAGGGGTTCCTCCATATTTGTGCCATATAATAAAGAGGTTGCACAAGAATAACTTTGCGCAGGTGCGTTGTGGCAAACTGGGAGAACTCTCCGAACCCTTTGCTGGCAGTAGGTGTGTTCGACAAGGTTGTGTGTGGGCCTGACACTATTTTGCCTGTATATTAATGGTCTTATAGATCTATTGAATACCACCAGCAACAATGTTGCCCCTAGGCTTGGTTCTTGCAAAATACCAGCATTGATGTTTGCTGATTATACCCTTCAGGACATTAGATAGCTTTAACAAATTTTGTAGGGTGAGGGGCCTTGAAATTAATGTTACTAAAACCAAATTTATGGTTTTCAATCCATCACATTTTACACTTTAAACCCCAGCCTGAATAGCATTCTCCTTGAGAGGGTTCCTATTTTTGATTATCTAGGATTAACTCCTAGTTAGAACATGGATTTTTCATTTCATATTAGACTGGTGCAATACACGGGTGGACTTGCGAGGTTGTATATGGGATCCTTTTATAAACCTGTTAGCTCCACTATTGAGATCTACAAAATGCAAGCCCTAAGTGCTACCTTATATGGTGCCGCGATATGGGGACATATATCTATTAAAGATATCGTACAGGTGGAGAATACATTTCTAAGGCAACTAGTGAGCCTCCCTGCTAGCACCCCACTAACCCCCCCTTCGACTGGACCTGGGTGTTTGATCAATTGCGGAGGGCGTTGGACATAGGCCACTTCTATTTTGGAGAAGATTATGGATCACTCCGAAGCTGACCTCTTATAGATTGGCTGTGGTGGAGATCCTAGGACTTCAAGGGGCGGGGGTCAGGCCATGGCTTCACTATATCAGGGAAACCCTAACAGCTATTGGCAAAGCAAGACTGTGGGAAGATCGGGCAGTGACTTGCTTGGCAGTGTCCAAGGGGGAGTTGGTGAAATGTTATAAGGGGTTTAAATCAAACTCCCTCCAGGCAGGTCTCTCCTCAGGAACACTGACAATAAGATTTTTAGGCATTAAAGAAACCTATCGATTTGAGGACTTTCTGGATGAGGTGCAACCGGTCCTGGCGAGGAAGCTGTACATCCAGTTTAGGCACGGAACACTTCCCTTGCGCACATTTACCAACCATTGGAGGGGAGAGGGTTATGGTATATCATTGAATTGCCCTTCCTGTGGTTTGGACAAAGAAACAGAGGCTCATGTCTTACTTTTCTGCACAGCCAATAAGAAATCCAGGGCCAAATGGTTGATTCAACTCTGCAGAAATCTAGGGGCATAACGTTGCCATGAGGCCTTTAGGTTCTTGAAAACAGACACACACCAGCCTATTGCTTTTACAGTTCCTAAATACTTATGCTCAATCTGGTGTGTGAGTAAAAGGTTTCTGTGATGCCTTGTTCTTCCTTGATAGCAATAAAGCTGGACCCTAGCGTGTGGCACCTGATAATTCTGAAGAAATATAAGGTCTATAGCAAACATGCAACTCCCTAATCTCTCTTTCATGCTTAACCTGGCACATTGGAGCAAAATGTATGTAAATATCTACTATAAGGTCTTAGTGATATTAAAATATTTTATTCTAGCACCATGCACTTTAGAAACAGCAACATGACAATGACTGAGTCTTTTATGAAATAGTCCCCGACCCTAGGCAATATGGTTGGCATAGCGGACCCCTCTAGATTTAGTTATAGGATCGCCGGGAGGTTTTTGTCCCATATAATTTTGTCTTGAGGGGGGGTACTTAATAAGGGATCCATTTTATCAGGGGTAATAGATTTAAACTGGTTTATAGTATTTATTGTAATATATTTTATATATTTCCATCTGAACTGCCTTCGGTGGAGAGGCTCTGTGATCAATTGGGTAATGTGTTTTATAGCTGTGTGGTTTTATTATATACTGAGTTGTATTATATGATGTTGTGCACCTTTATGGTTCTTTGAACCAAAATAAAGTTATTGAATGGAATGGAAGCAACAATAAGTATGTATCCATGCACTGACACCCCTTGATCTAATAACTGCTAAACCTTGCATGAGCAGAACATGCAGTGTCTTCTATTTTGTATCTTATGGAACAGCCGAGCTCACACTAACATCTCTGTTATTGCACTATCTGCCTGGGTAGGGGCAAGAACAACAGAACACCACGTAGTCCTGACGGACTCTTTTTTTTTAATGGCTGTAAACTATTTTCAGGCCCTAAACCCCCTCCAAGATGAATGAGTCCCATCACATTCATGACTGCCCTATCTTTTTATTGAGTGAAAGATTAAGGCCCAAAAGATTGCTGCCATCATTGGCTAAAGACATTGAAATCACATATAGTGGTGTCGGATTGGATCAGCCGGATACAGGCCCATCGTTCTATGTGATGGGCTGTCAGGATAAACAGGACACACTTAGCCCTGCGCAGAGAGAAAGTACTCCAAATCTCCTGAACATGCACATATTCATGAGCAGAAGAGGATGGATGGGTGACAGTGTAGCCACAGACTGGACGGAGACTTCGTGTCTCCGATGCACTATGTGAAATACCTGAGCGAAGGCAAGAAGGACTACATGTCCCATGGGGTTCTAGGACTCACACAAGACTTGCAAATGGTTGTGGCCACTGAACGCTTACAGTACAAGTTCTTTGTAGTCCGTAGTGTCCCTGCTAGGCAATAGTGATACATAGTTGCTTCCGCCAGGACTTGCTATTCAGAAGTTTGAATTCTCTGTAACCTTTTATTCAGGGAAGTCAACAAAAGACATCTCTTGATTCAGAGAAGTATTCAACGTAACACTCATATTAGGCTATAGACTTGGACCCGAATATTATTTCAGGTCTTCCTAATTGTGAAATCTTATATTGCTCTGGTTATTTTTCAAAAGAAGTCATCCATTAAGATTGCAAACCTTTATTTTTCACTTTGTAAGTTTTCATAAGGGGCCATCTAGTAAGATTGGAGACTGCTATTTTGCGCTCTTTTTATTTCCACTAGGAGTCATCTGTTAAAATTAGGAACTTAATATTTCATTTGCATTGTTTCTACAAGAAAAGTGTGTGGAGTGTCATCTTGCACAAATGTTATAATGTTATTAGATGAGGTATGCTATTAAGGTATTCATTTGAACAAGTATGTGATTGATGGTTGTGTAGGCAAACTAAATTATATAAATGAACGCCTTTCATATGAAGTTGTCACCCAGTTGCATTGAATGCTTTCATATGATAATGAAGCTAGATCTTGTATGCAAACAAGATATAATAACTCTGTTGAATCTCTTTTAGAAAAGCCTTGGATATTCTATAATAGTCAGATATTACATTCCAATCGATTTGGAAAAAAATAATTTTAAAATCCAAGACACTAGAAAATGCTTGTATCTCTTTTAGCAGATGTGGGCAGTCTTGGGGATCCATTATGAAGCAGAGGATGTTATCCACAAACAGAGAATTTGTGATGGCAACTGCGTCCAAGGATAAAAGTACCATATACTGGTTGTCTCACTCTGTTATGCCTAATAGGTTGACAGCCAAATAGGAATTATCTCAAATCTGTCTCTCTCTAATTAAGTCTGACTGATATCAAATCAGGCCAAAGAGGGTTGAGGAGTTGGACTAGGATTCCAGTGAATAATTTGACATTGTTATTGACTAGTGCCATAGGTCTATAAGTGGCTCGGTCAGTTGGATCTTTGCCCAGGTTTAAAAGGAAATTTAGCAATGGCTCTATCATGGTGTCTTGTTCCACAGCTTGGTCAAATGCCCTTTCAAAAGATATTGCTGAGTCTGGTAAAACATAACTGTGAGACTGGCAAGCCAGGTCCTTTGTTAAGTGGTAGTATATGGCATATGGCCACTCTGACTTCAGACTCATCAATAGGAGCCTCCATTTGAATGTCTTCTTCAAAGGGAAAGTGGAATTTGCTAAATAGGCATCACTTAAAGTGTGGTCCAATAAGTGGGATGTATACAAACATGTACAGAAGTCGAAGAATGTTTCACAAATCCCCATGGTTGCAATCTGAAGGAGTGCCTAGTCATTATATATGTCATTAATGTGATTATGAGTTAGCAATTTTGCTAGTTTATGAGCCAGCAATCTAAAGACAATCTCATTCATTTGCCAAGGGTTTTATCAGGGTGGAGGGTGGGGAGAATGGGGCAACAAATCTACAGAAATCATAACTGGTGAATGGTTGGATAGTAATTTAGTGTCAAGTGCCATTTGTAATCAAGGACAGCGTTCTGCTAATGATGAACTAATTGATTTTCATGTAAATTCTATGCATGTTAGAAAAAAAAGATGTAATCTGTTCCCTATGTTTGGCCCTCCACACATCTAGTAAATTCAATCTTCGATACTATGGTTCAGAGAATTTATCATGGCATGTAAGAACAAGTTTGTTGTATCTTGTATGTTGTATCTTGTTAGTCTGTAATATGCCTTTAAGTACAATGTGAATGTGTTCTGGAATGTCATGATGCTAATGACTGGAAGGATTCTGCTTGGAGCTGTTGGTGGAGCCTGTTCCCTGCTCCGCTGTTGATGTAGCCAATAAAGTAGTAATTCAACGTCTAACGACTCCAGTCCCTTACTACAAATAACTAAGAAACACAATAAAACAACAATAACCAAATAAATATTAAATAACCTAGCAGGTTAGACAATGCATCTAGAACTTACTTATGACCTATACCTAGCAGGTTTGACTATACATCTTAGGAGCCTGTTCCCTGCTCCGCTGTTGATGTAGCCAATAAAGTAGTAATTCAACGTCTAACGACTCCAGTCCCTTACTACAAATAACTAGCAGAATCCTTCCAGTCATTAGCATCATGACATTCCAGAACACATTCACATTGTACTTAAAGGCATATTACAGACTAACAAGATACAACATACAAGATACAACATATCCTCTTTTCTTCTTAAAAAAAAAATATATATATAAAGAAACACAATAAAACAACAATAACCAAATAAATATTAAATAACCTAGCAGGTTAGACAATGCATCTAGAACTTACTTATGACCTATACCTAGCAGGTTTGACTATACATCTTGAACTTTTCCTAGGTAGACTGGTGGGCAGAGGAACCACCTCCTCAGGAACACCAGTCACAGTATTGTTTACAGGAACTGGAACTGAGATCTCATTGTTTACAGATTCTCTCCGAATCCGAACTTTCACAACCCTGTTAAGGTTCCACCAGAAACCATTTGCTAGTTTCACAGCATTTCTAACAATCTTGATGACTTCAACCGGCTCACTAAATTTACCATCCCCTTTCCTAGAGTGAACAGCGGTTTTGATCTTAACGAAGTCACCAACTTCAAGTGGCGCAACCTTCACACCTTTTTTGAATCATACCAACGTTTCTGTTTCAATTGAGTATCAGACATATTTTCCGAAGCTAGGGACATCAATTTAGCAACATCAGATTCGCACTTGACCCACTTCCTCATCCATGCAGGTCTAAAATTAGAGTTGGGCTTCCGTCCCCTCAGGAGTTCGAAAGGGGAAATCTTCGTAGAGGAGTGAGGCGTAGTCCTATAGAACCAAATCATGGCATCAAGCGATTTTGAAATATCATGGCTACCTGCTCTAGACCATCTGATGCACTCACCCACAACCCTGTTCATCCTTTCCACTAAACCATTGGTTTGTGGGTGGTACAGTGAGCTCTTGAGATGTTTCACACCAGACTCAACCAAGAAAGATTCAAATTCAGAACTGACAAACTGTTTCCCATTGTCAGAAACCAAGAATTCTGGAAATCCTCTCTAAGCCACACACTTTTAAGAAACTCCATCACAGTTTTGGTGTTCGCTTCCCTAACCATCTTGATTTCAGGCCATCTTGAGGTATAATCCATAAGAACCAAAATAAATCGGAATCCACTTGGCAGAACTTCGAAAGGTCCCATGACATCGATTCCAAGTTTTAACCAAGGACCTTTAGGATACTCAATAGGCATTAATGGAGGCACCGACACCTTCAAACTCTTATCTGCGGCACAACAAACAACGCAATTGGCAACAACCAAATCAATGTCAGCATCCATCCCAGGCCACCAATAGGTGTCCCGAATACGCCGTTTCGTGAGGGTAGAACCAAGATGCCCTTCATGAGCTCTTCCAATAATGGTTCTCCTGAACAGACAAGGACGTACAAACTTGTCACCCCTAAGTAACAAACCATCCTCAATGGAAAGTTCACTCTCAACCTTCCAAAAAGATTGGAGAGAAACAGGAAGAGCCTTTTCTCTAGGCCACCCCTTTTTGACAAAATCACAAACTTCCCTCAAGGTACTGTCCAACTCAATCGCTTGCAGCCAATCACTCTCTGAACCTAAATCCAAATCTGGCACATCCATGGCTGCAACCAGACAATCATCGCAATCTTCATTAACAAACTCATCCAAACTCACATCCTCATGATCATTCAGCGAAACAGGAAAACGCGATAAAAAATCTGCCCTGCCATTCTTCCCACCTGAAATATGCTTAATTTCGAAGTTATATTGAAGGAGCCTTGTTACCATACGCATGATTCTAGGAGTACAACACTTACTCAAACCCCCACCTAGAATGTTAACAAGCGGTTTATGGTCAGTCAAAAGCAAAAACCTCTTTCCCCAGATAAAAGGCCTGAACTTCTCAATCGCCCATGCACAGGCTAGTAACTCCCTTTCAATTACTGAGTACTGCAGTTCAGGTGTCCTCAGTACCCTAGATGCAAAACTCACAGTGTTTTCGCACACTTTGTCAACTTGTGTCAAAGTAGCACCAACACCAACCTGGCTCGCATCAACAGTGACACAACAAGGCAAACTAGGGTCAAAAGGTTTTAACGCAGGACTCGTAACTAATGCAGACTTCACAACCTTGAGGGCATTAACACACTCATTACACCACACAAATTTGACTCCTTTCTTGAGAAGATTGCTAATGGGTCGTACAACAGATGCAAAGTTGGCAATGAAACGTGAGTAATACTCACATAGCCCAAGTAGCGATTTGACACCCGCCTTATCATGCGGTTCTGGTGCGTCAACAATAGCTTGAAGTAAACCTGGTCTAGGCTTGACTCCGTCCTGTGATATAATGTGTCCTAAGTATTCCACCTCAGAACATTGAAATTGACACTTCCCTTCTTTTAATACCACTCCACGCTTTTTGAACAAAGTCAAGACTTTTTCCAACACACGATCATGGGCAACCACATCCTTCCCAAAAACAAGAACATCATCTTGAAACACAAGAACTCCCTCCACATCTCTAAGAATGTTGCTCATTATTCTTTGGAACACTGACGCCGCTGACGCCAGCCCAAAAGGCATGCGGCAATAACGGAATGTTCCCAAAGGCGATACAAATGCAGTGAGATGTTTCGACTCGGGATCAAGCTCCACCTGGTGGTATGCACATGCCAAATCTAACTTTGAAAAGATGTGTGCCCCTTTTGTGGAAGAAAATAAATCATTGATCTTGGGCAGGGGATGTGAATCAACCCAAATTTCTTTGTTAAGTGATCTTAAATCAACACTGACCCGAAGATCCCCTCCCTCTTTCTGGCTACGACTAAGGGAGAAAGCCAGAGTGAAGAGTCCGTCGGTTCGATGATCCCCTTTTCACTAAGACCTTTCAGTTCCTTCTCCAAGTCCTCCCTTATGCTGAATGGCACACCTCTTAGTTTATGTTTTATGGGAAGAGCACCTTCTTTGACAATAATCTTATGCTTGAACCCTTTAATTTTTCCCAACGTTTCTGAGAATACTTCTGGATACTTTTTTTCCAAGAAAAACTAACATCATCGGACCCAACTACTAAGATCTGCTCTTTAGCGCCTGGTTTGAGCATCATCCCAAACAACCCCTGGTGAAACCACCCCAAGATATTAAGTCCCTTCACGGCAACATAAATTTTCCCTTTGATTCTCCTGTCTTTAAATGACATTTCTTCTTCAAAAAATCCTAACAGATCTATTTTCCTTCCCTCATACGATACAGGTGAACGATCGGGAGGTGCAAGGGCTTGTAAACCCTTCCATGTCTCATCAAACAATTTTTGCGTAATCATAGTGATCTTTGCCCCAGAATCAACTAGAAGCTTAACAGTGTAGTTGCCAATACCAATGTCAGCAATGGGATCAATGCAATTGGAAGGATCCCCAACAATAACTCTCTTATCAGAAGATGAACTGTGTACATTGGAATTATCTTCCATAGAGACCACAGAGACAACCTCAAGGTCTGACTCAGAATCGGACTCAACAGAACAAATGACTGGTTTCTTAGGATTTTTTTCTTTAAACAAACTTTGGCAAAATGCCCGATCCTTTTGCAATAATTGCAAATAACATTATTTGCAGGACAACCCGAACCTTTGGTGTGTTGGGGATTGCCACATTTTATGCACATGCTGTTATTACCTCTGTAGGGAAAATTTACTTCGGATTTAGATCTACCAGACTGACTCCCATATTGATTGTTCTTGGAGCGGTTATTAAGTGAACCGCTAACATTTACAACATTCACACCATCAATGGGTTTATCATCCAACTCTTTGAGAGACACAACAGACATTTCCACACTTTTGGCAATCTTGATCGTCTCATCAAGAGATGGATCACTCAAACTCAAAAGTTTTTGTCGAATATTCTTGTCCTTACACTGACACACGAACTGGTCTCTAATGAGTTGATCTGTAAAATTCTCAAATTTACAGTCAGCTGCCAGTCTGCGTAACACTGAAATGTAATTGTCAACATCTTCTCCTTCCCCTTGCTTCCTTTTAAAAAATTTGTGCCTTAGGACCATAAGACTTGGTTGCTTGTCAAATCTTAATTTAAGTTTCAAAATGGTTTCGTCATACTCATCCATCCCGTTGAGTTGTTCTTGGGATAAAGGTGGTAAATGTTTAAAAATGGTCCTTCCCTCAAATCCAAGAGAATGGAGAAGGAGGCACTTTTTCTCTCTGCACAAAAACGCAGTGCCCCAATGGCACCCAAATAGGTTTGGAAAGCATCATGCCATATCTCCCACCTAACAGGAGGATCACCTGGAGAATCTAGAAAAGATGGAGGAGGATTTACAGACTGCATGGTACACAACTCCACTAAGGTAGGTAGACTTGAAAAAGCAATGATGTAATAAAAGGTAGGTAAAATAAAATTAACTACCAGTGTTAAAATAACAGCAAAGGTTATGTGGCAATAATATAGAGACCTAGAAGCAAACTAATGTAAGGGGAGCAGTAATGAGGGAACTCCTCACACCAAGGTTTAAAACTTAAAGGGTGTATGCATCACACTGCAGTAGTTAATAAACCTAGAACAGGACCAGCACAGTTTGGTAGGAGAATACACTGCGAAAGGTGTATGTATCACCGATGTATGCTAAATGCATAAACAAGCGTCGAGCGATGCTTAACTTCAAGGAAAAAGTAGTGTTTCCTCAACAACGTTGAACGCAATGTAGCGTTAATACATATAAAACTGCCCAAAGTTGCAAAATGGCCGAAACAAAACGTGACGCGATGTCCTCAATGTTGTGCTTGCATCTCTTCGCGATCCATCCCAAACACCTAAGATGGCCGCTGCTTGCGTGACGTGATGACGCGTTGAGCGCGTTGAGGATGATGCGGTGCAGGATCGCCGAGAATGCAGTGCGCAAAGAAACAATGCCAGCAGGATCGGTCCGCGAGGAAGCAGGCAGTGACGTGAGGCGGTGAGAGGACAAGCGCGAGGTGAGCAGCGCGAGGGAGGCAGTTGAATAGGGAAAAATAGCCAAAATGCCGCTTTCCCCTCTCCCTTATGCTCCCAAAAATTTCCCTTCAAGAATGAGGAACAGCTGAGCAGGTCAGCGCGAGAAGGTGTACAGAGTACCTTGTAAATGTTCCTTCCTTCGTTGCGAACAGCGTTAAGATGGGCACAGCTGCGTGGGTTCTTGATGTAGCCAGCTAGATCGTCGCCAGTTATTTGTAGTAAGGGAAGAGTCCGTCGGTTCGATGATCCCCTTTTCACAAAGACCTTTCAGTTCCTTCTCCAAGTCCTCCCTTATGCTGAATGGCACACCTCTTAGTTTATGTTTTATGGGAAGAGCACCTTCTTTGACAATAATCTTATGCTTGAACCCTTTAATTTTTCCCAACGTTTCTGAGAATACTTCTGGATACTTTTTTTTCCAAGAAAAACTAACATCATCGGACCCAACTACTAAGATCTGCTCTTTAGCGCCTGGTTTGAGCATCATCCCAAACAACCCCTGGTGAAACCACCCCAAGATATTAAGTCCCTTCACGGCAACATAAATTTTCCCTTTGATTCTCCTGTCTTTAAATGACATTTCTTCTTCAAAAAATCCTAACAGATCTATTTTCCTTCCCTCATACGATACAGGTGAACGATCGGGAGGTGCAAGGGCTTGTAAACCCTTCCATGTCTCATCAAACAATTTTTGCGTAATCATAGTGATCTTTGCCCCAGAATCAACTAGAAGCTTAATAGTGTAGTTGCCAATACCAAAGTCAGCAATGGGATCAATGCAATTGGAAGGATCCCCAACAATAACTCTCTTATCAGAAGATGAACTGTGTACATTGGAATTATCTTCCATAGAAACCACAGAGACAACCTCAAGGTCTGACTCAGAATCGGACTCAACAGAACAAATGACTGGTTTCTTAGGATTTTTTTTCTTTAAACAAACTTTGGCAAAATGCCCGATCCTTTTGCAATAATTGCAAATAACATTATTTGCAGGACAACGCGAACCTTTGGTGTGTTGGGGATTGCCACATTTTATGCACATGCTGTTATTACCTCTGTAGGGAAAATATAACTTCGAAATTAAGCATATTTCAGGTGGGAAGAATGGCAGGGCAGATTTTTTATCGCGTTTTCCTGTTTCGCTGAATGATCATGAGGATGTGAGTTTGGATGAGTTTGTTAATGAAGATTGCGATGATTGTGCCAGATTTGGATTTAGGTTCAGAGAGTGATTGGCTGCAAGCGATTGAGTTGGACAGTACCTTGAGGGAAGTTTGTGATTTTGTCAAAAAGGGGTGGCCTAGAGAAAAGGCTCTTCCTGTTTCTCTCCAATCTTTTTGGAAGGTTGAGAGTGAACTTTCCATTGAGGATGGTTTGTTACTTAGGGGTGACAAGTTTGTACCTCCTTGTCTGTTCAGGAGAACCATTATTGGAAGAGCTCATGAAGGGCATCTTGGTTCTACCCTCACGAAACGGCGTATTCGGGACACCTATTGGTGGCCTGGGATGGATGCTGACATTGATTTGGTTGTTGCCAATTGCGCTGTTTGTTGTGCCGCAGATAAGAGTTTGAAGGTGTCGGTGCCTCCATTAATGCCTATTGAGTATCCTAAAGGTCCTTGGTTAAAACTTGGAATCGATGTCATGGGACCTTTCGAAGTTCTGCCAAGTGGATTCCGATTTATTTTGGTTCTTATGGATTATACCTCAAGATGGCCTGAAATCAAGATGGTTAGGGAAGCGAACACCAAAACTGTGATGGAGTTTCTTAAAAGTGTGTGGCTTAGAGAGGGATTTCCAGAATTCTTGGTTTCTGACAATGGGAAACAGTTTGTCAGTTCTGAATTTGAATCTTTCTTGGTTGAGTCTGGTGTGAAACATCTCAAGAGCTCACTGTACCACCCACAAACCAATGGTTTAGTGGAAAGGATGAACAGGGTTGTGGGTGAGTGCATCAGATGGTCTAGAGTAGGTAGCCATGATATTTCAAAATCGCTTGATCCCATGATTTGGTTCTATAGGACTACGCCTCACTCCTCTACGAAGATTTCCCCTTTCAAACTCCTGAGGGGACGGAAGCCCAACTCTAATTTTAGACCTGCATGGATGAGGAAGTGGGTCAAGTGCGAATCTGATGTTGCTAAATTGATGTCCCTAGCTTCGGAAAATATGTCTGATACTCAATTGAAACAGAAACGTTGGTATGATTCAAAAAAAGGTGTGAAGGTTGCGCCACTTGAAGTTGGTGACTTCGTTAAGATCAAAACCGCTGTTCACTCTAGGAAAGGGGATGGTAAATTTAGTGAGCCGGTTGAAGTCATCAAGATTGTTAGAAATGCTGTGAAACTAGCAAATGGTTTCTGGTGGAACCTTAACAGGGTTGTGAAAGTTCGGATTCGGAGAGAATCTGTAAACAATGAGATCTCAGTTCCAGTTCCTGTAAACAATACTGTGACTGGTGTTCCTGAGGAGGTGGTTCCTCTGCCCACCAGTCTACCTAGGAAAAGTTCAAGATGTATAGTCAAACCTGCTAGGTATAGGTCATAAGTAAGTTCTAGATGCATTGTCTAACTTGCTAGGTTATTTAATATTTATTTGGTTATTGTTGTTTTATTGTGTTTCTTTATATATATATATTTTTTTTTTAAGAAGAAAAGAGGATATGTTGTATCTTGTATGTTGTATCTTGTTAGTCTGTAATATGCCTTTAAGTACAATGTGAATGTGTTCTGGAATGTCATGATGCTAATGACTGGAAGGATTCTGCTTGGAGCTGTTGGTGGAGCCTGTTCCCTGCTCCGCTGTTGATGTAGCCAATAAAGTAGTAATTCAACGTCTAACGACTCCAGTCCCTTACTACAAAGTTACTTACCTTCGGTAACTCCGTATGTGGTAGAGTCTCTATCTAGTCAAAGCTGCCGCCTGACAGATGTCCAGTAGAGGAACGCCATGCACTAACGCAGCGGTCACAGCCTTTGCTCTGGTAGAGTGAGCCTGCAAGTGTTCAGGAGGCTGTTTCTTGGCCAGTGCGAAGCAGATCTTAATGTACAGGACGATCCATCGTGAGATGGTCCCCTTCTGCACAGCCTTCCCTTTCTTGGCTCCGACATAGCCCACGAAGAGTTGATCATCCACCCAGAACTCTTTTGTTCTGTGATGTGGGTCCATTTAGGTCCAGGCAGTGGAGTCTCTCCTCCTCTTTGAGGGGATGAGGTGGAGCAAAGAAGGAAGCCAGGATAATGCTTAGAAGGGCTCTGGCACAGAAGGCACAGGTTCGGAGAACCTGTTTGTCTGGTGAAAGGAGGTTTAAGGAGGATGCACAGATAGGGCCTGTAACTCACTGACCCTCCTGGCCGATGTAATGGCCACTTAAAAGGCAGTTTTAATGGTCAGCAACTGAAGAGGGCAATTGTGCAAAGGTTTGAATGGCGCACACATCAGGAAAGTGAGAACAAGTTTGAGGTCCCACTGAAGCATAGTACACAGCGTGGGGGGAAACGTGCTGCAGACCTTTAAGGGACCTGGCTACAAAAGGGGATGTGAAAAAAAGACGGTTGGTTCAGCAACTGCAGGAATGCAGAGATTGGAGAAAGATACCCTTTGACAGTGCCAACAGCAGAGCCCCTCTGGGTCAAAGATAGGGCAAATAAAAGAACCTTGGATAAAGGTGCAGAAAGGGGATCAACACTGTGGGAAGCACACCATGACACAAACTTGTCCCAACGGCAGGCGTATACCGACTTGGTGGAGGGACACTTGGCTGCCAGAATAACATCATAGACTTTCGATGGAAGGTCGAAAGCTCTCAACTGTCACCTCCCCATCTCCATGCATGCGGGTGGAGAGTGCGCAAGGTCGGGTGCAGAACCTTGCCCTGTTGCTGCGACAGAAGGTCCTCTCGAACAGGCAGCCTGACTGGAGAACCAATGGTCATGCTCGGGATACCAGTCTCTCTGAGCCTAATCCGGAGCCACAAGAATGGCTTGGGCCCAGGTGTTCCTGATCTTCTTGAAAACTCTGGGCAGCAGTTGTATTCGTGGGAAAGAGTACAGGAAGCCAGAGTTCCACTCAAGACGAAAAGCGTCTCTGAGCGAGAGTCGCCCTGGAAACTCCAGCGCGGAAACTGCAGACATTGCACATTCTCGGCCGTGACAAACAGATCTAACCAAGGCTCTCCCCACTGCTGAAAGAAACCTTACACCACCTCCGGATGGAGATGCCATTCATGATCTGCTAGGCATCTTCAGCTGAGTTTGTCTGCTGTGGCTTTCAGAGAGCTTGGGAAGTGTTGAACCACCTGGGAAAATCCCATGACGTTCCAAGCATGTCCAGAGGCGCAGGGCCTCTTGACACAGTGTCCACAACCCCACTGTGCCCTTTTTGTTACAGTACCACATGGCGGTGGTGTTGTCCGTGAACACCTGCACCAGCCTTTTCTTGATCAAAGGGAAAAAAGCTTTTAATGCCAAACAAATCGTCCAAAGCTCCGCCGGAAACCAGAATCCTCTGATCTCCACCTCTCCCAGATGGCTGCCCCAGCCCAGGAGTGGTGCATCTGGTTGTGGAAGGGAGAAGGGTCTGCCACTGACCCAATTGCAGTTTGTTGGCTACCACTGCAGGTCTTTTGCAGTTCCCTCTGAGATCTGGTCCATGTCGGAGAGATTCCCCAGATGCTGTGCCCACAGGGCCTTCAGATCCCATTGCAGAGCCCCCATATGACAGCAGGCATATGTCACCAGCAGGATGCAGGTGGCCATGAAACCCATCAGCCTCTGAGTCAGTCTCACCAGAATCCAGGCTAGCAGTTGAAACATCAGAATCATAGCCTGAATTTCCTGGACTCGCCATTCAGAAGGATAGGCCTGAAATTGCACTGTCTCCAGAACAGCACCAATGAAAGGGAGTGTCTGAAAGGGAGTCAGGTGCGACTTCGGCATGTTTGTCATGTCCTTTAGGATAGTCCCATCATGAACATACCAATTACATACATTTTGTCCCATCCACACGACATAACGGTCCTACACAGGTGACCTTTTACCTAGTAGCTTACTTCTGTCTATTCGACACCAGGCTCTTGGTACCCTATCTTAATCCCTGTACCTGACGTACATAAACATGTCCCCAGGCACGGCAGATTTATTCTGTATAAGGGTCACCACTCTTTTTCATCCATCGCCAACAGCCAGCTGTGCATGATCATTTTTGTTTAGAAAAGGATTAGCAAAGGATTAGTGAATGTTTTCAAAGCATATCAATTCTAGAAGAAACCCTGGAGTGAGCACTTTAGTATAAAAGACCCTCATTTCCCCTTACAAAACAGAGGAGAATTCCTTCCAGGCTGGACCTAAACTCTGCAGGCTGATCCTTCGACAGGCAGAGAAGTGACATCCCTTGCGGGGTGCCATCCTCGACGCAGAGACGGGGTCCTTCATTCAGAACCATCAGATGAGGGGTCTTGGCTCCATTAGGATATATCCCAGCACTTACATATACATGCTTCACCTACATATCTAGGCTAGGTACATTTAGGTAGGCTACGCATCGTAGGAGTATGCCAATGCTATTGTTTTATATAATCTGCTTTTAATTATCTTATTAGCACTATGGTAGAAGTGTATCTACTATTCACAATATTGGTGCTATCAATCACATTTGTCTGCTCCTGTCTTTTGATTGTCGCAGCTAATATGTTTCACACTAGACTGACGCTTGACCAATAAATAATTATTGAAACCTTTCCAATCGTCATTCTACGTGTATTCTGAGAAAAAGTAAGCACGAGTGACTGAGCGAAAGATACAGTATTGTTTTCCACGATACCTGAGGAATCAGGGTTGTCATGTTCAGTGGTTGCCAGAAACTACCTACACCACTGTAGAATACAGGGGGTTGTAGTGGCACTGTAGAGCTAGCTGGTCTAATGCTGACTCATCCTGTGTGGGTGTCCAGAGTCTGTCTGCACACCAAGCCCTCAGTTTAGGTCATCCAAAACGCGCAGGTCCTGGGGGGTCCTAGGAACTACACGACATGTTGATAGTGAACACTAGTGAGTACAAGAGGTTTGCTGTATTCTGAAGGTGGGTGACAACTGCCTGAGAAGAGCCCGCCTTCAACAGCCAGACATGAAGGTAGGGGAAGACTGAAATCCCCAACCCCCGCAGAAGGGCTGCAACCGCCGATATCACCTTGGTGAACACAGGAGGGGCGCTGGTAAGGCCAAAATGTAGCACAGGGAACTCAAAGTGTTTGCGGAGCCACAATGGAGGGGGTAGAGAAAGAAATCCTGCAATTAGAAAGGGATTTGCTTGGAGACGACCCAGAAGGTGTCAAACATGCCCAAAACATAAAAAAAAGACTAGAAGGACCCCGCTACTGAGGCGGCAAAGACCAGAGACAAAGTCACACTGAATAAAATCTATGAAGTTGTGGATAAGGTAGGGAAATTGCTTGCCTGGCTTCACAGGCGTAAACGGGTGAGCAGACTAGTTACAGAACTTAAGACGGACGGTGACAAAATACTTCGAGACCCGCAAATGATAGCAGAGGCATTTGCTACTTATTACCATCAAGTCTACTCCCCAACTAGGACTTCTATGGGTACCGCCGGTAGGGAATTGTTAGCTGACATATCACTGCCCACTCTTACTCCAGACAACCTGGCATTATTAGAGAGCGACGTAACTGACGACCAAGTGGCCCAAGCGATTCGTGGTACCAGGTAGGGAAAAGCAATGGAACCAAATGGCCTCCCAATTGAGCTCTATAAATTGGCAACTGATAAGACAGGCCCCTATCTGAAAAATATGTATATAGAATGCCAAGGGGAGGGAAGATTCGCTGCGGACCAGCGACTGGCCACAATAGTTGTAATTCATAAAGAAGGAAAACCTAGACACAGCTTCTCATCCTATCATCACATCTCACTGCTTAATGCAGAAATTAAAATCCTGGCCAAATTGCTTGCCACATACATGATACAAATTATCCCGAAACTGATACATCCGGACCAATCTGGCTTCATCCCGGAAAGGAACACAGTACTTAATTTACATAGGCTCCTGGGACGAATTGAGACATTGAAAGAAGTGGTTATGTTGCTGGATGCCCAAATGGCATTCGATACTATTGAATGGCCTTATCTATTCGCAGTGCTGGATAAGATGGGATTTTTCCCAAATTTATGGCCTGGCTGAGACTCCTGTACAGAGATCCACTGGCACGACTCGTGGTAAACAATAAAACGTCCCAAACAGTCCAACTCCGAAGAGGGACGAGGTAGGGCTGTCCCTTGTCGCCATTGCTCTTTGCCCTAATACTTGAACACCTGCCAACTTGGATCCGCAGGGACGAGCTGATAGGGGACCTATGCTGGACAGAGGACTGGGAGGATAGAATCTCCCTATATGCTGACAATATATTTCTATATCTGGCATCCCCTAAATCCTCTATATATACAATTTTGAATATATTCACTAATTTTGGAAAATACTCTGGCTATAACATCAACTGGTCGAAGTCCATTATTTACGTGCTGAGAGGAGCGCTCCCTTTGCTACCTAAGACGTGTGGGGCGACTGTGGTGACGGAGGGTTTCCTCTATCTTGGAGTATACAACACCATGGATCCCACCCTCTTTTATGATCGGAATTTCCTACCTCCACTGCAGCGTTTGAAAGGAGATGTGCGTCACTAGAGGTCCCTTCCTCTCTTCTTACTAGGACTAGCTGCCCTATTTAAGATGATGGCCCTCCCGCGATTTTTATATATATTGCAAAATACTTCATTTCCAGTCCCCACTTCATACTTTAAAGCTATAGAGAGCGAACAAACAATGTTATTATGGGATGGGAAGCCCCCACGCATAGTCACACAGAAGTTAGTGAGAGGATGGTATGATGGGGGAGTGGGAATCCCCGACATACGGAGGTATTACTGAACCACACAACTAACGGCGATCAATTATTGTATGCATAGAACCCCAGAAGACCCTGCATATAGGATGGACAAATTTGTTCTGCAGGATGGGGGCTATGCAAGAGCCCTCTACACTGCACCCAGGCGTCTCCGACTCATGGGCCCCACAAAGCACACCATCCACCTTTGGCATGAGGTTAACAAAAGTTTGGGTTGGGCTAATACGTTAACGCAGGCCACCCCGTTGTGGGATGTGGAGCAGCTGGGCACCTGACTGAGGAAAGTCCCAGGCTTCGACAGATGGGATCTAATAGGCATTGCACGGGTTGATCTGTGGACGAGGGGAGGTGTGATTCCCTTCCCAAAGCTGCAACAGGAATATGACTTAGCCGCCACAGAAACATTTCGATATCTACAAATTAGACACGATCTCCAGGCGGCCATCCCCAAGGGAACTGACCTTCCCGAAGCCTCCCCTCTAGGGGACAGACTCCTCAGATTATATGGAGCACAAAGCAATCTCTTTGACCTACCAAAAACTGATCAATAAATCCCCCAACCCCCTCTTCAAACTGGACATACTATACAGGAGAAATGGATGATGAAGGATGGCAGGGCGCGCTGGCCACCCTTAGAGAGGTAGCTATCTCCTCGAGATTCAAGCTAACACAGCTTCAAATATTGCAGAGAGCGTATTTGTCATGTCAAACCCTTGCTAAGATAGGGAGAGGGTCAGATCCTAATTGTAGGAGGCGCTGAGGCCGAGAGGGTACGTTTTATCACATACTATGGGACTGCCCATACATTAAAAAGTATTGGGAGACAACTGTGCATTGTTTGAGTGAGGTATTGGGGGTGGAACTGGAACCATCGCCCAAGTGGTGCCTCCTTGGTGTGTGGGTGGCAACTGACTTTAACAGCAAAGAACAGACTCGGGCAACATTGGGTATGGTAATTACCTAGAGAAGCATAGCGAGACTATGGTGTGCACCTGAATCGCCAACACAGCAAGATTGGGAAAAAGACCTAGGGGCCTATTACGATGGCGGTCGGAAAACCTCCCCGACCGCCATGGTAGCGGGAAAAGACCGCCCGCATGGACCGCGGCATCACCGCCGGTCGAATTACGATGACCCGCGGTCGAAATCCGACCGCGGCGGTCGGATCGCGGGCCTTAACATTGCGGCGGTTGCTGCTACCTACAGCACCGCCGTGATGTCCAAATGGGCATGTCCAGCATTTCCCTGCACTACAGGGAATGTCTGGGGGGCCATGGGTACCCCCCAGTGCACCCCGCCCCCCCCAAAACATCAGGGGCCCGCCACGTGCCCCCAGAAGACAATCTCCGCATGACTTTCCATGGCGGTCTGACCGCTGAGGAAAGGCTGGCTACCGCCGGCATCATAATCGTGCCGGCGGCGCCTGCTCTGCACCGCCACCATTATCCCGGACCTTTTCCACCCGCCAGGCAGGAGTGCGGAAGGCGACCGGCGGACATGCGGCGGTCGGAATTTCCCACCGCCGCGGTCGCCACCGCCATCCTAATCGGACCGGCGGTTTTCTGGCTTGTGGTGCGGGCGGATCCTCACCGCCGGTCCGGCGGGCACCGCCGCCGGCCGGTCGACATCCGCCCGCCATGGTAATAGGCCCCCTAGATTGGTGCATGATAGCGGAGAAGGTGGGTGTAAATATGGGGTGGGTGGAACATGTACAGGGTGGAACATGTACAGGGGAGACATATGTACGACCCCCTTGGTGGTAACCCAAAATATGTCAGCCAATATTGGATCGCCATAAGGTGAGAGGACGAAGAAACGAAACAATAGCAATAATTGATGTAAATTTGGTGTTTATTGCATTTTCGGTGGTCACTTAAACAGTGCTCGACACTGTAACAAAATCTGTGAACTTCCTTGTCATGTCATCAATAAAAAAGGTTTAAAAAAAAAAAAGTGCTTGTGGCCCACGGTGAACTGCAGGTAGTGTCTGTGGGCATGCAGGACAGCGATGTGCAAATATGCATCCTGCAAGTCCAATGCTATCATTCAGTCTCCCGGGTCTAGGGCAGAAAAAACTTCAGCAAGAGTGAGTATTTTTAACTTCTCCCTTTTCAAAAAGAGGTTGAGAAGGAGCAGATCCAGGATAGGACACAGTCGTCAGTCCTTCTTTGGCACCAGAAAGCAGCAGGAATGACAATCATGACCTACAACTGATGTAGGCACCCTCTCTACAGCTCCCTTTGTCAAGAGAGCCTGCACTTTTTGATGGAGCAAGGAGAGATGGTCCTTCGACGCCAATCGTAAGTGGATGGCATGGGTGGTGGGGTTCTCACAAAGGAGGGGAGTTGCCCTTTTGGACTATCTGGAGTACCCAATGGTCTGATGTTACTGACCGTAAGTGGGGGAGGTGATGGCATATCCTGCCTCCCACTGGATGCCCATGATGGTCTGAGGGCAGACTAAAGAGGCTCGGAGGCACCGGCTGCCGGGGGGGTGCGGGGGGGAGTTGACTGACCCAACCCAACCAATGGTTGCCTGTCCCACATAGTTTCTGGGACCCACACCCTCAGCCATGTAAAGGTGGGGAAGCCTCCTGACTGTGGTGGCTTGGAGGGTGTGGGAGCAGGTGGAAACCACTTCCATGGCCAAGAAAGGGGCGATAGGGGTTGATGGTGGGCCATAGACACGCCCAAGGAAAAATTATGGGGACGGTGCCAGGAGTGTCAACACTGGAGCGGACACAGAGGAAGGTCTCTGTCTGGCTGGCAGCTCCTCTCAGTTGTGTGAGGGTCGCTCTGACTCTGAGAAAATCAGGGAAGCGTGGAACGGACCTAGGATCAGACCCCGCCAACTCTGGAGGACTCAAGTGTCGATGCTATCTCGTCTCATTGGATGACTTTGAAAGAAAAGTCGAGCCCCGGCTCCAGGCACCACAAACACACCAAGTGAGTGTCTGTCACCAACATTTGCCTATGACAGGCCCCACATGGTTTGAAACCAGCCAGTTTCTTTCGTGACATCCTCACACCAGGAGATGAAAACCTCAAAAGGAGTCAACAAAATGTTTTTAAAAAACAGTCAATAAACAACTGAGGAGTAGCTCAGATGGATCATCTCCATCTGGCACGGAAAAGGAAGAACTGACGCCAATGCACCAAGGTGGCGCCTAGCACCCAGCATGTCATTTCCGGCACGGACGAGGCAGAGCCCAATTACGCCATCTACCAGCGTGCAGTGGTACTTCTTGAAAATCTTCAGGATCCAGTCTAACGCCGGGGGATATTTTAAGGTAAGGAATCTGAAACTAGAAGTCTCTATCAGATAGAGTACTCTGTTGAGTTGAGGACTAAACAATGTTGGGACAAATGACAGCATTAAAATTGAACTTAGCAATAAATCTTGTCAGTAAAATCAGAAACTAAGGAGAAAAAGTACCTGTAAAACTGCACTTTGATCTCTTTAGAGGTGTAGATTAAGGACAGAGTTATTAGGCTCCATGCAAGGGTTGCCCTCAGCCCCAACACCTTCCTATCTCTATCTCTGTATACCACCTCAAGTTTAAATGATCACGCACGACAAAAAATAAAATGGTGACCTCCCCATGTCTTGTTTAGGACATTATAGTGAAACTGAGAGGGAACCAATATGATCTGAAGTGGCATATGCCTCCCCTTTCTTTTAAGTGGGTTTCTTGGAGCATTACTATATCCATATCATTAGGGGTTAGTAATTTTAACATCATCCTCTCCTTGCTGGCTGAATTGAGTCAATAAATATTTATAGCAGTGATCTTAATCAGTGTTATCATATGGTAGTATGAGGGATTGCCTTCCATATTCTGTAACGTCAATAGTCCCACCCATGGCCATCAACTTACGAGCTTTCAACTATAGGTCCCTCAGTGCGGATAGGCCTGAGAGGTACCAACTCAGCACAGGAATGGACAACTACGGCCTCCATGTCAAATGTCACCAGGTATGATTCTACACCAGGGATGAAGGGCCCCGAATTAAACCAGTAACTCAAGTGGGAGCTCATCTAGATGTATATCAAAGCATATCAAACTCACAGTTTTCAAAATGTGAGTATAACAGTTAACGGAAGGAGATGAGTAGTACTCTTACTTAGAGTCCCTAGGCGGTAGATTCCAGCACAAGTGTTAATTTCAACAGAGCAGAATCGGCCTCTGTCTTTGTCTTCTGTCTCGCCTTCAGATGTCGAGGAATTTTGCATTCCCAGCTTGAATGTACAGTTCTCCATGACTGAGCATCCATCTTCAGGGAAGACGTTTCTAAAGATGCATCTTGATTAATTAGAGTGTGTAAGCCTATCTGCATTCTAGTCTATCCGGGGGCTCTCACCACATAGTGCATATTGTCAAAACATAAGATAGAAAGGGTAACCCCATATATATAGAATATTCTCCTTTCTGAGAAATGTAGCCTCCTTCAAGTCCTGTTGTTTGGTGAGGTTGGTCATATACACATCATGGAACAAGGAGACTTATAAGCCTTGTACAAGTTTTCAACTTGTTGCATAGCTGCTGCCAGTATCCTGCCTGTAACCTGATAGTAGTGGACTCTGGTCAAGACATCAGAGGTTAATTTCTTCCTAGTCTGGTGCACCAAGAAGACCTTCTATTAAAGGTGCATTCAGCATACGAAACAAAACAGCCTTTCACACAAAACATAATCCAAATGAGTGTAAAAAAGGTCTAATAGAAAAAGAATAGAAAATACTTGAAGAAAAAGAAAGAAAATGGTTAAAACTATAAAATGTATGGTCAGATGACTTAATTCCAATGTTCTGGCCAAAACGTAAAAGTGAAATATTTTTTATATAAGACACAGGTAATTCTAAAGTTTCCCTTATGTACAGGTCTTTAACTTTTCAGAGGCTCTCTCTAGAGTGCCAACTTCTTCTCTAGTATATTCCAGTTAGTTTTGTGGCGGAGGAGAAAGAATATTTGATAGTTGGCTAACACAAGCTGATCCCTACAGAGGTTGATATTGACAGCACTCATCCTGATGGGGTTGTACAGTTGACAGTTTGGCAGGAAGTGTCTCATGTCCTGTCTTGCTCCACACAGCCAGTTTGCTGATGCTGCTGGTTTCTTTTCTTCTGCAGGTCATTTAGCAGCAAGCAGCCCCCTCTGAGTTATGTCCAGGATCATGTTTTTTTCATTGGCAGTTGAAGGATCTGTCGAAAGAGACATGGAATGAGGAAATTTAGTGTTAGAAACATCTTTACTAAGAAACTCCTAAGGCAATTGTGAATTTCTCCATCTTTCAGCTTGTCAGTCGTTAGCTGTTGTTGGGCTTTCTATGTAGTCACCATGTCTGCTAGCTACCCATGCATTTAAAAGTGGTTCACCAGGCTTGTTTCTACATGTTCAAAACACATCACTTCTTTCTGCAGTGAGTGGTCTAAATCACAGAGAGACTTAGTGAACTCTTGCTGCAATGCTATAATGTCTTTTTTGAGTTCCATAAAGAGGATATCAATTTTTGTTGAAGGAGCCTGGAGGTTGGATCATTTGCTCATCATGGGTGATTTGAGTGGCTTCCACTGTCTTTATTATTCCCCTCTTAGCCATCCTTTGGCTGACCAGAAGGTACTTTATCAAAGGAGCCTTCAATTGCTTCTGCTTGTCTGCAATCATAACATGAGGGAGATGAGCGATTGTTGCAGGGATTCTGCGCAAACACAGAACTATGCATAGAATTATTGGACCTTAGTATATAGGGACTGAGTCCTCCTATCACCTTAGTACCCATGAGCCCAGGACGGCCTAGCTATAGTGTCTCACTTACCCTCCTACTCACTCACAGAGGAACAAGTGATTAGACACCCCTGAACACAACACTCCCGACTCTCTCAGGAATCGCGTTTGCAAGACATACCCTTTCGCTCACACTCTTGTATTTGTCCACAATAAGTTCTGACAGAGACACGAACAAGTTTAAAATGTTTATTTTAACTAACATGCTCTAATATGCAGTATACATGCCACAATAAGCAGAAAATGCATAACACAAATATGGTCAGCATAGCAAGTAGTCTGTAAATCATAAAAGGAACTATCATTGTAAGAGACTGCATAGCCTAACCTCCCTCCCTTTGTATAGAAGCAGGATGATTATATATTAGAAGATCTCTGGGCGTTATCTGCAGACGTCGTACCTCAGTCTATAGATGGTAGATCTACATCATAGTTGCTGTCATGCTCTTCTCCCTGGAAAGGTCCCTCTCCAAGTGTGTGCCACCTATCTGTGTATTCCAATAAGACCGTGTGTATTCCCAAACAACAGCTGCATCTGTATGTTTTGTCTAGGTGCTAGGGTCTGACCAGAACAGACTAACAAGGGACATTGTTGTTCGACCTTGTTCACAGTGTTCAGACTAAATCCCAGGAACCTGCAGAGCGTGAAAACAGTGGTAGGTTCTTATGTGAAAATGTCAGAAGAGGCATTTGCAAAATAAGCTTGTGTAGTAATGTGCGCAAAGCAGCGGACAGTCTGCAGCGAGCTCATGCTAACTTAGAGAATACGACAATGTCCCATAGGCCATGTGACAACATGTCACGACACCCAGACGTAATATCGCTCACAATGTCAGGGAGACCAAATTTTATTTCCACTATGGTGAGAAAGGTCCTGTGGTTTGTGCCCCCCAAAACAGTGAACAGCAGAGTCTGGGAAGGCACTATTTATTGTCCACCGGGCCTCCAGAGGCACCCCCTCTTAAGGTTCTTCATTAATGGTTTTTGTTCAGTTGGGCACGCTCACACTTCTACATGGGTAGTGGTCTTACAGTGAAGGAACAGCGAGGCCCTACACCATTCTTTTTTTGACTCACAATGCTGGTAAAGTGGCAATTGCTCCACAGTGCTGCGAAAAGGATCCAACAGCAGCTTCCCTACTCCAGTCTTACCACAGGTGACTGTGCAGCGCCTCTATGCAATGGGCATGAATATTTTGAATGGCAGTTTTGTTTTGGGTCATGGAGGGGAGAGGCTTCAATCGGGGTAAATAAATTGCGTAGCAAATGTACTAATCCATTACATCAACTTCCACTTCTTCTATAGGAATCTGTCATGATTTGTGGGGACACATTATATTAAGTAAAATATGCAGCCTTAGCAGTTTGCCCAAACCCAGAAGTCAGGGGAGACAAGAGAAGTCGGGTCTCCACTCCAGCCATGACTTAAACTAATCTTTAGTAATATGTCATTTAAATGCAGCATCCAACCGCACAGTAGATATGATATACCTTAGGAGTATAGCTGTATAACCTGGTCTTTGTGTACTTGAAGTGAAGCGGACATTTGATAAGGTAACTACCTTCTGCTTTGAGAATGCACATTCCATGGAGATAAGTGTTAGTTCCTATCTGGTCTGTGTGTTCAGCTGTAAGGGTATTAACAACCCTCATATTCTCTGGCGCCAGTACCAGCAACATACACATAATATTCAATAATTGCAAGCATTCCTTCCATCACCTTTTGTGTATTTCATGTACAGCCCTAAGTGGCATGGGTATGCCCAGATGTGGATCCCGTGATCACTGTGTCACTGAAACCAAGTGGACCCGGCTGATGAGCCCATAACTAGGGCAAAACCAGTCCTGGGATGCTTGTGTTCCAGTTCTGGGAGGACCTGGCCTGTCAGCTCGGGCTGGATTATTCCCATGAGAAGCAGGGTCAAAACTGATTTGCAAATGCCTGGGTCCAAACTGAGGTGGCATGGTTAGCAAGAAATCGATGGGTTGAGATGCTACCCAAGCGATTGCCAGTGGTTAGACAAATTGCAAACACTACTCCCAAAACCTTTTGTGTGTGGTTCATGTACCACCCTAAGTGGTATGGGTATGCCCAGACGAGGGTCCCATGCTCACAGTGTCACTGGAATCAAGCCCATAACTAGGGCGAAACTGGTCCTGGGTTGCTTGTGTTCCGGTTCAGGGAGGGCCTGGCTTGGCAGTTCAGGCTGGACTGTTCCCATGAGGAGATCTGTCAAGACTGATTTGCATATGGCTGGGTCCAAACTGAGGTGGCATAGTGAGCAAGAGCACGATGGGTTGGGAAGCTACCCCGAGTGAGTGCCAGTTTTTAGACAAATTGCAAGCACTACTCCCAACACCTTTTGTGTATTTCATGTACCCCCCTAAGTGTACCTGGCTGATGAGCCCCTAACTAGGGCGAAACTGGTCCTGGGTTGCTTGTGTTTCAGTTCAGGGAGGACCCGGTCTGGCAGTTTAGGCAAGATGGTCCCATGAAGCGCAAGGTCGAGACTGATTTGCATATGTCTGAGTCCAATCTGAGGTGGCATGGTGAGCAAGAGAACGATGGGTTGGGTTGCTACCCCGAGCGATTCCTAGTGGTTAGACAACTTGCAAGCATTCCTCCCATCACCTTTTGTGTGTTTCTATTGAAAACTGAGAAGACAGTCAACAGGTTCCTGTTGGCACCAGCAACGGAAAGCGTACTGCGACAGCCTGACGGTGTGCTGGTTGTCTGAGTAAGAGTATCACACTGCCCGTCCTATTTAGGGTAGATTGTCTAATGTCCCTTTTTACTTGCTGGTGACAAACAGAGAAAAAAAATAATGACCCCCCACTTTCATGGAAATAACTCCTTGGATGTGAGTCATTATCTATTTGTTTTTCAAAAACAAGCTCCCACTTTGGAAGTTTGTTTGTGAAAAACAAAAAGTTTGGTGGATAGGCATCAAAATGGATGGTGACTGTCCACCAAACTTTTGGTACCTTCAGCGGTGCAGAGATTACCACTGGGCAGGCCATGATCTCTAAATATGGCGTGTCTTCCGTCCATCCGAGGGCCAGATATAATGTCCTCTGCCACCCCAACGGACAGAGGTAAAATCACCAAACCCTGAATCATGACTAAAATGTCTACATATTTTACAGAAGCTGTTGAATCTAAAAGCTCAGAACCCCCCTTCTCCTGACTTTGTCAAAATCATTTTCATGGGGACTATCATATAAGTCACAGCTGATTGCATTGCATGAACTAGCATTAAGTCTTCTGATGGATGCTATTCGAAAACAGAAGAGGGTCCCTGAACAAACCAATAAATATGGAGAAGTTGCCAGGGAAGGATACTAGCAAAAAACCAGAAAACAAACTTCTCCAATTTAACTTAATATAGGAACAGTAAGTTTACAATATAGAAAATCATAAATCAGACCGAATCTTTCCATAATTTTTCATAAGTAAAATTTGTTGTCATCGACGGAAGGTGAAGTTGCACGCTGCAAGATCCTTCTGTATCCTATCCAATCCCTAGGATTATGCTCAAAATCATGAGAAGGAAGGTTTCCTTTCTACACCTTGAATTATTTATTTGAACTGAAACTGGCAGCATTACCCCACGCTTTTTCCCTGCTTTATCGTCTATCAAACGGGTTCTTCACCCTCTCCTCTGTGTGGAAACCCCACACCTCTATATCACCATTGATGATATCCGTTTAGGAAACCAGACAGCCATTACTTCTGCATATTTCAATAAACCAGTATCTTCCTTTGATTGTGAGACCTTTTTTGCCTTACCTTATACTTTGAACTTACCCATACTGGATGGCAGCTGCCACTTATCTCTGAGTACAGACAGCGCCCTGATGAAGGTTACTCCAACTTCCTCCATCGGCCTCTAACAACCGAAACGCGCGTCGGCGCAACTCTGTCCAATCTAATTCTTATTTCATTAAGGCACAAAAATAAACGTGATGATAAAACTGTACTATTTGTGTTTAATGTTTTGACATTTCCTATGTATAGTATGACTGGGTGTGATTGTTCTTTGAGATATACTATGTATTTTCAGTTTTTGTCCTGTTTTTGTTTGCATATGTTTTGAACCTTCTGGAGCTCACTAAAATCTATGTACATATTTTTGATATAAAACGTATATACTTTAATGTGAAAAAAACAAAACAAACATTTTTACTTATGAAAAATAAATTATGAAAAGAATCGGTCTGATTTATGATTTTCTATATTGTAAACGTACTGTTCCTATATTAAGTTGAATTGGAGAAGTTTGTTTTCTGTTTTTTTGCTTCTGATGGATGCTGCCTCGCAGTGGGTAATGTGAACAATGCTTGATTCTTAAATGGTCTAGGTTTTCTTCTATTCTTTAAGGAAATGACCCGCCGTCCAAAATATAAACATAGCACTGTTCACATCTTCTTTGTGTCTCTTGTTTATATATATGGGCCACTTATACTTTCTAACGGCATAGGTATTGACAATTCTGTGACTCTATTCTCCTGAAAGTTAGTCTGTACTACAAATACTTTGGCTTCCTGCTTCCTTCCTGGCAATGATTCCTGGAAAAAATGTCTATCCCTTCTCAGCAGGTCATTTATCTTTAGTGGGTGCAAGGTGGCAAAAGTTGATTCCTTTTTACCCATTATTGAAGACTTTTGCAGACTTTACAACTTTTTAACTTCTGGAAAACTGTGCCTTTGGAATTACAGAAATTGGTACTTGTGAAACCTTTTGCTCAATGTCTACTTGGCAAGTTCTCTTGGCGTTTGCTAACTTATTAATTGTCTGGTACAGCTAAACACAAGTTCTGGATCCCCCCGCTAAGCACCAATGTTAGGATTTGGGTGTATTATATGGTATGGCTGTGGGTCCTTACCGTGGAATACACTCACAAAAACTGTATTGGTTCTAGTCAGGGTAATTTGAACAACCTTAGGCTCAACGCTGGGTAGCTATAGCTTTTGAGAAGCAAAGCTTGAACAAAGGAACTTAAAGTAAAGCATTTAACAGTACCAACCAACGAAATAAGAAGGCCACACAACACTAAAAAACCATGACACCAATTTATAAAAATAGATTACATTTTCATGAATTTTTAGAGTCCTTGAGAAGCAACGTTCACCGAAGGGTTCCGGAGATACAGATTTTTAAAGTTTTTAGCACTTTTAATATCAGCTGCAAAAAAGCACAGGTCAATAAAAAGTTTGGAAACTTTTCAAAGGTTTATAAAAGTTAGTTTGGCTACTCCGGCCCGGCTTGGACGACCAAATCTGACAGGATGGAGGTCTTGGTGGCCAGTGGGGTAGGTTTGGACAGTTATCTGACCCCAGAGCGTTTTTCAGTCCAGTACAAGCCTTTACAGTACGACCACCATAGACGATAATGGAGTGGTCCTGATGATGGGGATGCAGGATGAAAAGATGTTCCGGTTGTCGTGTAGTTGACCGGGGTGCCTTTGTGGTGATTCCTCGGTCCACAGGTGATGTGAGGCGACTTTGACCACAGAGGTCGGAGTCCCACGACGTCCTCTTCGAGACTGTAGAAGGCCAGCTGCAGCTGGGCTACAGGTCTCTGAACGCAGCAGTTGGGTCGCAATTCTTTAGTGGAGGATAGTGTCCCTCTTGGGTGACCTATCCAGACTTCGACGGCACTCCTGGGTCCAGATGACTCTGGTGCAACTTTTGGCGAACAAGGATCGGTCTCTTGGGGCGCCTAGCAGCAGTTAGCGGCACATCTTCTCCAGTGGATAGCAACTTGCCGGTTTGGACTTTTTCAGCTCTTTTGTCCCTGGAGCTGGTTGAGGGGATCAGCAGAATAATCCTTCAAGTCACTTCTTTGATCTAGGGATCAACTTTACCCCCCCCCCCCCGAGATAGGAGCCACAGGCACAGTCCAAAATTTGCTAGCCCAGAGTGCAGCCGGTGCAGTTCAGCATACGGTGCGCAGTTCCAAGGGCAGTCCTTCAGTCCTCTTTCTAAATCCAGCGTGATCTGAGGTTCAGGGTGCCTGGGTGCCATATTTATTCCAGAAACGTGCGTCAAGGGGGCCACGCAGTCACTAGCCAGTGGGCTGCCAGGTCACCTCCCTTTTCGTGACGACTTTCCGACAATGTGTGGCACCTAACAATCCCAGAGTTAACTATTCTGCCCACTCCCAAGCTGTCAGCACCCTTCCTCAGCTGTTAGGAGCTTGGTAGCCCACCCTAGAGTTTTGGCTACCTGTGGGCTACAAGCCCACAGGGTAAACCCGTTTGGGGATGGGTTTTCCCTCTCAGGTCCTGTCTCTTGCCCTGTCTCTAGCTAGTCTACAGGAACAAAAGGCAGCCCCTCTGGAGTGTTATCACCGTTTGCTCATCAGCAGCGGCTTCTCCTTTGAAGCTTACCTTTTGGGCTAACACCCGAATGGCTTTCTGAAAAGTGGCGGTAACACCTCACCCTGCAGTAGGCTGTGTTTGATCCTAATCCTGGGAGTCGTTCACACGACTCCCCAGGCGGGCAGAAAGCTGTCTGTGGGTCATAGCCCGTGTGAAGTACTGGACCACTGGGGCACAGAGTGGCAATTTTATAAAAGTTGCCTTACTCTAATAGTGACATTAAATTCGACCTGGGCATTAGGTGGGGTCGAATGCCACAATTAATTTGCCACCTTACAGTACCCAGTTAGGTAGCCCCATTCAAAAGTTATCCATGCTGGGGTGTCAGCCTGCAAGCCTACATTAGCCAATGGAGCTACTAACTGTTCCACAGCAAAATGACAATTTGAGGGATTTTGCTGCAAGGACATATATAACCATACGTCCCACTTAACAATACACAGCTCCCTGCCTTAGGGGAGACATATTTATTGTTAAAGGTAGCGGTGGCTTAGACATTGGTTTGGATGGCAAAGTCGAACTGGCAGAGTAAACACTGACATGATATGAGTAAATTTAGAGTGCATACTGTCACTCAAAAGAGAGCATCCAGGCATTATGCAAAACTACTACAGGTTCCTAAGAATAGGCTGATAGAGTTAAATTAACGAACTACAAAGTGAGTCTGCAGCTCGGAAGATCCCATTTTTAAGGTTTTTTTTTAAGGTTCCTTCAGAGCCAATTGAGCCCATACTGTTCAGAAGCAGGTTCCATGCTTTGGAGCCTACAACTGTGAATGTCAGGGACTGTCCGGGACTATGTCGGGAACACAGTCAGGGACTTGGGCAAGGACTGGGGACTAGGTAGGAAACGTACACAGAAAGAGTAGTACAGCGCTGCCCAGGATCACACAAGAAGTCAGAGGAGGAAAAGGGATCCAAAGGGGAAGCCTGTACAAGTGAACAAGACGGCTAAGACCCAGAAACGACAGGCACTTATGAAGTAATTTAGCAAGTGCAAGACATATATATGAAACAACATTAACAATAAAGGGGAGTGTGGGGTAAAGCACTCAGGAGCTCCACACGGTAAGACTGAAGCTCAGTAAGTTTCTCACCCTCAATTGCTGTTACAGATACGGACTGCAAATACCCACATATAGGATATGCATGCTAAGGCAGGGTCTGTGGAGCTTATACCTATGGTGATGTTATAAATGCAACTCAAAGACAATACTCACAGTGAACAAGAAACACCACCTAGGTAGTCAGCTGTGCCCACGGATCCTGGCGATCAAACAGGAACACGCAAGGCAGTAACAGCAAGGGGGTAGAACTAAACACAAGCACAATAGACAAGGAGCTAGCAAGGAGGAGTGCTTAACAGGAAAGGAAGGAAATCATAGGGCACACTTGGCAGAAAGCAGGTAACAAACATACAAGGCAACAGAAGCAAGACAGCAGAATAGAAAGACAGCAAACTAGGAACTGGAACCAAGGAAATGGGAAGAAAGGCAGGTACTGGAAAAGGATATACACAAGGGGAGGCTGCAAGGGTATACTAGAATAATGCAGGTTCAGGAATCAAGAAAACAAAGTAGCGTAAAAGGCAGCGTTGGGGCAGGAACAAGAATTGAGCTAAGGCTCAGGAGTCAAGGTAGCACTGAAGGCTGTGCTGGAGCAAGACAGGAATTTAGCAAAAGCTCAAAAGCCAAGGTAGCACTGCAGGCATTGCTAGTTCAGGAACAAGGGAAACTGCTGTAGCTCAGGAACAAGGAATGCTAAGGCTCAGGAGCAAGAACTAGAATTGAGCTAAAGCTCAGGAGTCAAGGTAGCACTGCAGGCAGTGCTAATTCAGGAGAAGGGAAACTGCTGCAGTTCAGGAACAAGGAATGCTAAGGCTCAGGAGTTAAGGTAGCACTGCAGGCAGTGCTGGTTCAGGAGAAGGGAAAACTGCTGCCGTTCAGGAACAAGGAATAACTATAGCTCAGGAAACAAGGTAGCACCACAGGCAGTGCTAATTCAAGCACAAGGAATAGCTATAGCTCATGAATTAAGGAACAAGGATTAACTATAGCTCAGGAATCAAGGAATATCAAACAGCTCAGGGAACAAGGATCAGTCTCACCGGAATACAGCTACAATGACCAACCCTGGGCTGAAGGGAGCTGGGGCTTAAAAGAGCTCACAGTAATCACATGCATCAGGTGTGAGCAGGTTAGCAGCAGCCAGACACAGGTGAACTGAATTCCTCCACCCATCCTTGGCCTGCAGGGGTGGAGACAAAGCAGTGAGCAGGGGATTATAGGTAATGGAGTTTCCAGCATGAGCAGGCTGGCTTCCACAAAACCCGGCATGGATTGGGAATGGATGTCAATTCCTAACTGATGTCCAAATGCCTGGATGTCAGGATATGCATACAGGGGAGTGTCTGGAAGCATATTAGAATACTGGAAAGCCCCACAATTCGGCCCCCTGGTGGTGGGAACGAGAGCACAGGGAGTGAATCGTGACAGTGAATGCCTTTCCACCTCGATATTTCAGATGGAACGAGGGCAGATTCAGAAAGTTCTCTGAGGATGATCTTAAGCAAAACCCGTAATTAAAGTATTTATTTTAAGTATGTTTAAAAGCCCTATAAACGAGCAGAAGTATTTTAAAAAGGATCCTTTTATGAATTAGAAGCCAGTGCAGCTTATTAAATGCAGCTGATGCAGAACTCCGCCTGAGAAGTTGTAATACCAGTCTGGCGGCTGTATTCTGTACCATCTGAAGTTTATGAAGGAGGCATTTTGTGCAGCCAGCATAAAGACTATCACAATAGTCCATTCTCGAAGAAATGAGAGCAAGGCTACAGCTTTCCTGGCAGCCAAGGGCAGAAAGTAATAGAATTCTTCCAGAGATTTTATGAGATTATAACACATGCCTGCGACTGCTGAGGCTTGTGAAGAAAAGATAGGTCAGTATCGAATTTGACCCCAAGATTTTTTGCAGCCATTACAGTGCCTGGGGGGAGCAGAATTTGGCCATCATTTTGTGGGGCAGAAACACTTGGATTTGCCATAGAGGAGTAGCTCCGTCTTGTCAGAGTTACACTTAAGATGGTTGTCTTGCATCTGCAAAATGTCAGCTAGGCAGGTCTGCAAATAGTTTCTGATTTAAATTAGTTTTTATCTAAGGGCAAAATTAGGTGGGTGTCATCAGCATATGATGTAGTACCAATCCCGTATGAGGCAATTAGTGAAATAAGGGGAGTCATGTAAATATTAAAAAGAGCCAGACTCAAAGAAGAGCCCTGGGGCACACCCATCGTGACTTCTCTTTATGATGAGAGATATTGTCCAAGAGATACTGTTTGCCTTCTGTTGGTCAAGAAGGATTTTAACCAGGCTCAGGCATTGTGAGAAATTCTGATGCTCTGAATCCGCTCCAATAGAATGGCTTGCGAGATGGTGTCACACGCAGTGGATAAGTCTAATAATATCAGCACAGTATTATTTCCTGAGTCATTTTGATTGTTTCCGAGACTTCAAGGCGTGCTGACTCAGTTGAATGTTTAGGCCTAAATCCCGATTGTCAGCGTGGAGTAAATCGGAATTCTCAAGGCCACCGCCTTGAGACCCTCACGGGTGAGTAGCCGATCTTAACAAGCACTGATTGATTGATAGTGGTACTACCATCATGCAGCACTCACAGGCTGTGTATTCATTTGATTAGAACTCTTACTTGATTGCAACTTGGACTAACCTGCATGAATCTGATGACTAATTCTCTCAGCAATACAGCCAAAGTTAGGCATCTGTTCTTCTGCCAGAGGGTCACTCCTAGGGAGCGACTTCTGGGTCAACGGAGGAGGGTGCTAGTACTCTTCCCCCTTAGGAGACTTAGGGTGTCTCTTAATGGTCCATGTGCATCCTGGTGTTGGATAGACTGTGGCTTTTGAAGGAGCTTAACGCTAGCCAACTCAATCCCCATGGCAAGACTTAATCCATGTAAGGTGGTCTGATGTCACGTATTTGCTTGGACAGGCCTGGTTTTGGGATATATGTCGAGGTGTCCTGTTTTCTCCATATAAAGCACGCCCCTGTACCTGTCAACTCACTTGCATTTGGCTGGTGTCTCACTTTTTTTTTTAACTTCTATTCATGCGTCTGACAAACCAAATGCCTCCATGGACTTTAAATAGGTCATCCTTTTTTCAAACCAATATCACCTCTAAAAAAGTGTCTATTCCATACTTGATCTTAATGGGATCACCCTCTTAAACACCTGACTTTACCCGCATATTTGAGACAAGTGGTTGACAGGTATGTGTCCCAATTTTCAGAGGGGGGTCAAGTTGAGCAAACACCCTGCATTAAAGATGTTACTCATGAACCTTTTGATAAAGCTTTCAGTGTGCTCAAAAGGCAGGCATTTCTTTACACAAAACAGCAGTTCCATTCTCTCATCTTCATTTGGAGACGGGCCAGCAGCAAAACTTGACATGGAACATGCAACACAGCATGCCATAGTTTTGTGGCACATGCCATTGAAAAAGATTATGACTTGCAAACCAAGTGTGATGATAGAAACAAGCACTAGGAAGAATCTGCATTAAGTAGGTCGGGTCAATGGCATGACTATGAGTTCGACACTTGCAAGACTCACAACCCCTACTGTGACTTGACTCAGTCCTTGCCATGTTTGTATACCCACATAAGAGATTTTAATGCACATCAGAAAATGTGCATTTAATGTCCCCTGTGATTCCCACAAAAATGCACGTCTAATGTTGTGCAATGCGTATAGCTGTTAATATAAAGGTCACATCTCTAGCTTTTGTGTGGTCTATGTGAAGAGGGCTAGGATTACGGTCCTGCTTCTATGTCGGTGCAATGTGCTGGCGGATGGAGGCAGAGAGGCCCGACCGGCAGTGAGCGGAGCTCCTGAGCAGCCTGTGGTCGCTGGCCTTCACGCAGCGGGCTGAGCACCACCGGCACCAGGGCGGTGATCCCGGCAGAACCGAAGGCCTTCACTGCGAAGACCTCGGCCATTTTTGCAGAGGCCCAGGCTACTATCGATGGGCCTGCCACTCTGGGCGCGGCACCATCGGAGCTCATCGGATCATCTGCGGTAAGAGAGCGGGGGTGCCCTTGTCTCCCCCACCACGAAGACGCACAGTCATTGCCCTTCTCGACCCCCGCAGGGGCCGGCGGCGGTGTCCTCCCCCCCCCCTGCTCCCATTAGAGGCGGCAATAGAGTGCGCATTGGCTGTTGGGCAGAGCGTTGCACCAGGATCGGCTCTGCCCCGTGCAGCGCCTGTACGGACCACTGGGCATCCCCAGGGGGCCCTGGAGTTTCTTTAAGCAGGTGGCAATATCCCCTCCCTGCCACCCAGGCCTACGGCAGAGAGAAGAGCAGCCTAGTCCTGCTACAGCCTCACTCACACCGAGAGAACTGCATGGGTTAACAGCGGAGTGTCCCACAACCCCGGGCCTGCACATTCTGTTCTGCCTGACCTTAAGATGGCTGTCCTTGCCTGATCCCTGGAAGCTTTGCCGCCGAGTGCATAGCAACCCAACACTCACCTTGTTTTTACAAAGACCTGCTTGTAGCGACACCAGCTCTGTGCTTTCTGCATAGGGCAAAGAAAAGGAAACTGGACAGAAAGAGAATGCAAGAAACAGGCACTGAGCTATCGGTACCAGATCTTCCCGTCACTGCCAATTACACACCCAGGAGCATTTGGCAAAGTTTCATGTAGATAATCTTACAGCGCAGCAGCCACATGACTTCCTATTAGGAATTTTTTTAACTTTTCCTCCAGAATCTGAGTGATCCGAGCAGAACCTGTAGTGGCATTTAATGTGCATTGCCAGGGCGAGCTGGAGGGTGAGGCGGGCGGCGCTTCACAATAACACCGGGACTGATGCTGCCGATGGAACTATGACGATGCCCTCTGGGCGGAAAACTTGAATGTTGTACTTACCGCGGAGCTCGATCAACATGGCCGATGCCCGGTGGAGCTGTTTAGGCAGCTATAGAGGAGTCTGGCTCTGGTTCACCCCCTCTGCCGTCACCTACCCGCCGGACATTGTTTTTCCTCGTCTCCCCGTTGTGTTTTTCCTTCCCTCCGTTGTGTTTTTCCTTCCCTCCCCCGCCTCTTCCCTCCGTGATCCTGTGGCTGCCTTCCCTTTCCAGCCCCGCATGGAGCCGTTGAGTCAGCTACCTTTATGGTTTTTTGATTGATTTTTGTATATCCCGCCATTTTTATTGATAATCCTTTCGGCACCCGTGGGTCCTCCATCTTGGCGGTTTTGACCGATCCTCATCGCTGCTGGACTACTCCTTGTACGCCTGACTGACCTTTTTCCTCTAGTCTACCCCCGCCTTACGTCTCCCACACCCCTCTCATCGTATACTTTCACCGTTACACGGGATGTTTTTTGGATCGCTGGTCCCCAGCTGGTTAGTCTATCTCTCACTTTGACTTCTTTGTCCCCCTGAAGTACTTTCCCCCTAGCCAGTCTGCCTGACACTATCTGCTTTCCTTACCCCTTTTTACCTTTCCCCCTCTACCTTCCATCTATTCCCCATCAGACGTGTGTCCTGGCTATGCTGCGCGCTAATAACTCATGTTTTTGTGTAATTACTGTTTGTCTCCAATGTTTATATTTGGCTCCTGTAACTGATGCAATTTTGTAACCTGTAACTCGCTGATTCCTCATGTAAAGCGCTCTGATACCTCCGGGTTTAGCCAGCGCTATATAAAACTCTGCAAATAAATAAACAAATAAATGTGCTGGTTTTTAGGTCTCACTGAGACAGCGAATGTGCTGCGCACTGTTGTTGCATGACATTTAGTTTAGTTACGGGGGGCTTAGAGCTCATCCTTTGCTTAACACTTATTGCGTTTGTCATTCTCATTAGCTTGCTTTTCGTTGGTCAGCGAATGGCGGCTTCACATCCTCTTGTGTTTGGCCCTCCCATGGAACAAGGCCCAAGTACTGTTTCCTTGCCCAGTATCCTTCCCTTTATCGCTCCTTTGGAGCTATCTTTTTCTTTCTGTTGGAACACTTTATAAGAGTGCATGTGTTTGCACTGTCTGTCGTGTTGCCTGGCCCTTCCGATGTCTGCTGTGTTGACAGCCCAATCCGGCTATCCTTTGTTTTGCTTGCCCACTCTTGCCCTTTTCCCGCTCTCCTCCCAATGTGCGTCATGTTGCTTGTCCCCTCCCACTTTCCATCGTGTTCCTAGCCCTCCTCTCCAGCTGTCCATCATGTTGCTTGCCACCAAATCTCTATCCGTATTGTCCCAACCCTACAACAAGAAAAACATGTTGTGGCGCTTTTTTCCCCTAACTTTAATTTTTTGGGGTCTAAAACTGCAGCTGTCTATTTGCTCCCCCACCCTCCAGTCCAATGTTTTTGCTTGCCCCTTATCCCCTCCCGCATTGTTGTTTGCCCCTTCACCCACCCAATGTTGTTGCTTGCTTCCTCCGCCATTACTTACACCCTCCCATCTCATTAGAGGAAAAAAGGAAAAAGCATTGACAATGCCAATAGGTCGCAGCGATGCAAAAGCTGTTTGGCTTTGTCAATGTTTTCTTAGCCATGTTGTACAGCAGTGCGGTTACTGTGCAGCATAGCTGAATGCAGAAAAAAAGCGCTATGACACGGCCAACACTGACTGACATCATAGCACTTTCTTTTTTACTTTCAGGCATGCTGCACAGCAGTTGCACTGCTGTACAACATGGCTAAAAAAACATTGGCAAAGCCAATAGATCTTGCATTGCGAGACCTATTGGCTTTGCCACTGCTTGTTGAAAAACTTGTCACATTACATCCATGGCGCCAGCAGTCAGACCTCAAGAGTAGAGCAAAACAGCAGCCCTGTTCATCAGTCACATGAGACGGGTGTGTTACCAGACAATCAACTGACCTTTCCTTAATCCCTGTGGTGATAACTATCAGCAGCAGGTAAATGCTCTAACTTTGCTTCGTGCTCAGGGATCTCAAATTATCTATTTTGGGTGCCTGCACAAGATTCTTGAACAACCTGTGGAGCTCTGATTTGCATGACAAAACATTTTGAAGTAGTACCCCAATTGCGTTACTTAGTTTACTCCCGATAAGTGACAATGGCCACCGGAGGGAGATGAGCTCAAGATGGAGCTCCTGAGGCTGAGATCGCTCTAATGAGCTGAAATCTTGATTAGCCTCGTACCGGAAAGTTTCTCTCTCCCTCCCCACCACCCCCCATCGGCCTGACTCCAGGACCTTGACGCCGGACCTCGTCTTCCGTCACCAACCGAGCCCGCTTCTTCGTTCAGGCGCCCTGCCTCCGACTCTGGATTTGGACGCGAGCCGTTGGTCCGAGACATGGCTCTTTGCCACATCGCCAGCGCCTGCCGCCTCCGTCTCGGCGAGGAGGGCTCCGCCGCTGCCGGGAACAGTGGACAGCCGAATGGCCAGGCTGCCGGTTTCGTGGAGTGAATCTCGAAGGCTGGAGGGACGAGGATGGGACATGGGGACTTCCAGAGGCTGCGATGAGTCCCCTTTCTCCTCGCATCCCCGAGCAGCCAGGCGACCGACCGCACTCGCTTCTGGTGAGCCGGGTGGGCTCTCTGCATCTCTGGCTGCGCTGCCCGTCGTCCGTGCAGGCAGCTGCTGAGTCAGGTCGGCTCTTTGCGGCTGACTGCCCGCCCCTTCCCTCCAGGAACGAACAAATTGGGCAAAGCGGGGCTCTCGATCTCTCCGGGAGTCTTTGAGGCGGCCGCGAAGCCGGCGGAGCTCATTGCATTTTCCCCCTGTACCGCCCACCATCTTTGGTCGGGGCATGCATCCGATTGTCTCTGGCGGGTCATCGGCCTCATCGGGGGCCCGGAAGACCTACCGTTATACTTATCTTCCTCTTCTCCCTCCTCTCGGACCGGCCGGCCTCATCGGAACCCTGGAACCCCAGGAGGCTCCACGAATAGCTCCTCCCTATCCCCCCAGATCAGTTGAAAGGAATGATTGAAGGCTCGAATCCTCTCCAGAGAGTCGCCTACAATCAGGCAGTCATTTTTATTTTTTTAGCTTGGGCCATTTCCCTCCTGCTTGGGGCACAAGAGCCATGCAAACAAAGAAGGGACTCCCACGAACCTCCTCTCTGTTTGAGCTAATGAGGCAGCCATATTGGATCGGTTGGGGTCAGTCACCAGTCCTGGACTTCTCTTTCATTCTGGCCAGCTGGCCCACCTCTGGTGGCCAATAGTTCCTCCTTATTGGTCCTATTCTGCTTGCCCTCCAACCGCCTTTGTCTCTGCTTAACTTGTAAGGCCTCCCACGAGCCTCCCCACTGGATTTGCTACTACGGCGGCCATCTACCTGCCCGGTGAGCTGCCTTCGCCCGGAGTTTCGATCCAGGTCAGGACAAATGTCTGTACCTATCACTGTGATCCACTAGGTGACACCCATTTCCATGCTGGATTCCATACTTGGAGGGCCTAATCCCTGGTGGTAGGGTTTGACCCGTTAATGGTCCCTTAACCACTCCGCCACTGGAGGCAAGCTAGCCTTCTATCCCACCGGTATGATGTTTTATAGGGGAGTTGGACCAGAGTCCTTGGCCCTGCATTTCTAGTCGCCTCCTGACCACAATCCTATTGGGTTATCCTCACTCGACTTCCGGAATATGCGCCCTCCTCTTATTATACTTCTTTGCGCTATCGCTACCCTAGTGGCCCCTTTCTCTACCCCCTTTCCCCTCACCTCCCTATCATGGCTTCCATTCGAATTAAGTCTGGAGTTAACTGCTTCAAAGTCATTTATCCCCCTAATCTGTCCAAAGCAGCAGCAAAACGGTTCAAGCACAACACAATTGAACAATTCCCTGATTCCTTCTTTGTTGACCAATTCCATAATGGGCGCCTAGGGAAGCTCAAAAATGACTTCATTTTTTTCACTCACGATATCCCTTCCTGGTTCACCAGCTTCTTCAATTCCTTCAACGTCTCCTCCTCCTCATCTATCCCGCATGGACAGCGGCTAAAAATGACCCCCTCCGCTAGCTTTAATGGCTCTCTCACCATTACACTTTACAATAATGGCACTGTCATGATTCAAGCTACAGACTCCTGTCTCTCTCTCTTTGACCATATCTTCCACTCCCTTCATCCAACCCATACAACTATGATCTCCCTTGATTCTTCTTCTAGCTCCTCTCCTTTCTCCCTTTCTCCTCCCCCCCGATACTCCATCAGGCCGCACTCCCGGGAGACACAGGCCTACCCTTTGTTCCCCCTGCTCTTGCTCCCTCCTCTCCCACTCTTCCCCCTTCCCAATATGTTCCTCCCCCTATCTCGTTTGCCTTTCCTCCGGCCTCCACTCCCCCTCCCCACCCTGCAACTTCCCGATACTCCAACGTTTTTGCCTCCCCCCTAATCCAACCCACCTCCCCCCTACTTATTCCACCTTTCTTACAACCTGGTCTACGATCAACTTTCCTTACCTTCCCCCTTCCCTCCCCCTTTCACCTCATCCCTTTCCGCTCTTCACCGTACCCCGTACCCTAAATTCTTCTCTTCCACTTCCCATCTCTCTTCAACCTCCCCTACCTCATCCTTTGCTTCCCAACCATGTCTCCCTCCTCAGTAATTCCTTCCTCGTCCCTCCCTCTGACCTTGCAGTCCCTCACTCCTCCCGCAATTACCATCTAGCCCAATCCCCCCCACTCCACCTGTTACCTGTCCCCCTACATTCACCTTTCATAGCCTACAGTACCTGTCCAGCACCATCCTCCCTTTTCTCCCCATACCTCTGGCCTTCCTGGACCCCCTCCCTCCCCCCCTGTACAGCCCCCCTCCTCTCTTCTCCCCGTATCTTTGGCCTTCATCTGACCCCACGCCCTCCCCTCCCTGTACAGCCTCTTCTCCTCTCTTCTCCCCGTACCTTTGGCCTTCACTTGACCCCACTCCTACTCCCCAACTGTCTCTTCCTATTTATGATCTCTACTCTTCCCCTCTGTTCAACACCAGTAAAAATATTTCTCTTCCCACCACTGTATCACCATCCACTCCAATCGACCACCATCTTTCCCCACCTTCTACCCTTGCTCCCCAATTCCCCACCCCTCCCCTCCCTCCCTTATCCCGTTCCCCCACCCCGCCCTCCCTCACTCTCTGCACTCCCTCCCGTCTCCCGTTCCCCCATCCCTCCCCGTCCTCCCTCACCCTCTGCACTCCCTCCCGTATCCCGTTCCCCCACCCCTCCCCGTCCTCCCTCACCCTCTGCACTCCCTCCCTTATCCATCAAGCCACCCAACACTCCGTGCTCAGCCCTCCTCTCCCTGGAAAATAAACTTGATTCTCTCATCTCTTCCATTTCCAAGCTTGTAGCGTCCATCTCACTTTTAAGCGCCAAGTTGTCCCCCTTCCCTAATATCCTCCCGAGGAGTTCCTTGCTCCCGCGCCCCAATAAAGCCAACCACAGTCTGTCCTCTGCAGACATCACCAACTTACTGGCCAGCTACAAGACTACCAACATCACTCCCCCTCCACCTTCCTCTCCTAATAATTCTACGCAGTTCTCTATTCAGACCATCTCCTCTGTCAGAACTTACCAGCCTCCTTCTTACCGGGCACCCTCATTCAAGAATCTTATCCCTATCTCCCTTAACAGCCCTAACACCCCCATCACCAAAACAGTTGCGTCAGAGCTGCACTGTTTGCTCCAGAACTGCAGATCTGCAATCAAACACAAACTAGAAATCTATGACACTATCACCCACCACAATCTCGACATGTTCTTCCTCACTGAGACCTGGTTTAAAGACTCCTCCCATACTTTGTTTGATCTTCTGGTACCCACTGACTACTCTATCCTCAGAAATTACAGAACAGACAAAATTGGGGGCGATGTCGCTCTCATCTTCAGAAACTCCCTTCAAATTAAAGCCTTCCCTTCCACCCTCTTCCGTACATTCGAATGCCTATCCCTAGAACTTCAAATACATCACGGCTCACCCTTCAGATTCCATGCCATCTACCACCCGCCCGGTAACTGCTCTTCCTTTGTGGAGGAACTCACCGACTTCATCAGCGACCAATTTTCTCAAAGTGACAGACAGATCTTCCTGGGGGACTTTAATCTCCACTGGGGCTCTTTGGAAGACTCGGCTGCCAACAAGCTTGCCACCTTTCTCTCAGCCAATGATCTCTTCCAACATTGCTCGGAAACTACACACTCCAAGGGCTCAATTCTGGACCTTGTTATATCCAAAGCAGACCTGCTGACTATTGCTCCCCCCATCCATGTAGACTGGTCTGACCACTTCCTCATTCCCTTCCGTTTTCACCTATCGCACGAGATATCTCTCGGCCAACCTAAAAGAGCTACTACCTGGTTCCACAACACTAAAAACATTGATCTTGATACTCTTTGTGATTCTGCTTTGCGGTCACTTCCTAGACTAAACCCTAACGTGGATGTCAACGATCTCACCTCTCAGTGCCTCTCAGTCCTATCAGTCGAAATCGATAATGTCACTCCACTCCAAAGCAAAAGGAAAAGACCCACCCCCTCAGCACCTTGGTTCAATAAAGCTCTCTACGATGAAAGGAAGAACCTTGGAGAAACATTGGAGAAAATCTCCATCCACCTCCAATCTCTCTCATTCTACGTTCAGCAAGATCAAAATACCACAACCACATCTTCCATGAAAAAGCATCACATTTCAGATCCCTCCTTGACTCAGCCAAAAACAGACCCAAAAAACTTTTTGACCTCATCAAAAACCCAAACTGCTCTCCCCTAACCATTAAGCCTGAGGATTCCACAAAGAAAGCAGCAGATTTCGCTATATTCTTTGATGAAAAGGTCAAAGCACTGGTGGATCAGGTCGCCCACCCCACCCCCATTGAGGAGCGGAAATCCTTAGTCACTTGGCAGAACTTTGACGTCATCTCGGAAGATGACCTCCTCAAATGAATCCTGGAAACTAAACCCTCAACCATTCTTCTGACCCCATCCCTAGTGTCATCGCCATTGATTTCTACGCCCATACTCTCTCTTACTAGACCAGACTAGTTAATCTCTTCCTCAGTCAAGGCTCCCTCCCGGTTGCCCTCAAATCAGGACAGGTTACCCCTCTTCTAAAAAAACCCTCTGCTGATGCGAACGACCTCAACAACTTCCGCCCTATCACCAACCTCCCTTTTCTTTTGAAAATCACAGAAAAATGTGTTGCGAAACAACTTTCCCTACATATTATGGACAATAATCTCCTCGACGTTTTCCAGTCTGGCTTCATCCAAAATTGCAGCACTGAAACAGCCCTGCTGCAAGTGATTGATGATGCGCTGCATATACTCGACTCTGGGGAATCGTGTCTTCTGATTCTTCTAGACCTCTCTGCAGCCTTTGACACTGTTAATCATAACACCCTCCTCAACACTCTTCATCAGAGAATGGAATTGGATGGCACAGTGCTTAAATGGTTTGCCTCATTCCTCTCGGACAGATCCCAAATGATCAAGATAGCGAACAGTCTTTCGTCTCCATTGGCTGTAGGTCAAGGCGTCCTTCAAGGTTCTATCCTTGCACCCACTTTGTTTAATCTCTACCTGGAACCATTAGGGAACCTCCTAAGTAAACCTGGGATCCATTACCATCTTTATGCGGATGACACTCAAATCTACATCAAGGTGTCTTCCGCACATGATCTCTCACTACTCAACTCCACTCTCAACTCTATTCACAACTGGATGTTAGCTCACCAACTCATTCTAAATCCCGCCAAAACTGAATTCCTCCTCCTTTCTACCTCTCTCTCCCCTCCTCCTGTTCAATCTTGGATGGATCAACTGAACTTACTCAACAACAAACCCATCATTGTCGACAGCGCCAAATCCCTAGGTGTCATACTTGACAAAAGACTCAACTTAATCTCCCACATCAACTCTATTGCTAAGAACGCATGTTACCAGTTGCGCCTTCTGTGGGGGATTCGTCGGTTCTTCCCGGAGAAAGACTTAAAAACCTTGGTACAATCGCTGGTTCTCTCTAGACTGGATTATTGCAATTCTCTTCTGACGGGCTTACCCAAATCCCACCTCTCCCCTCTCAAATCCATCCTCCATTCAGCAGCTCGCTTCATTTCAGGGTCTCCTCTTCGGTGGTTTCCGATCGAGGCAAGATCTATTTACAAAACTGCCTGCATCACACACAAAGCCTTGCACACTTCCTCCCCTCGTTACCTGGCGAATAAATTGAAATTGTCCGGAGGCTCCTGACCTTCTCGCAATGCGGAAAAGCTTCTGCTTGAGCCCCCCTCCTTCAAAAGGGAAAGATCGATGGCGCAATCCTTCTCAGGCAATGCGGTGAGAATATGGAACTCGCTTCCCCCATTGCTCCGTGCCACCTCCTCTACCCGGATCTTCAAAGCTGACCTCAAATCTCTTCTCTTCCAAAGACACTTTGAGAACTAATACTTTCATTCTCAGGGCCCTCTAGGAAGTTCGCTCATCATTGTAAATTTGTATTTTTTCTTGTACATTCCTCACCCTTGCGTGCTGAGTTGGATTTTGTGTACCCTTCCTTTTAAGTCTCCTGTTTATCTTTGTATTGTTCTATTGTGTAATACTTTTCTCTTGTAACGTAACTGGTTCTATTGTACAGCGCTCTGACACCTTCGGGTAATGTCCGCGCTTTATAAAAATGCACTAAATAAATAAAATAAAAAATAAATGGCAGGGCTGCCCCATGGCACCCTAGGGTCGAACTGGGACAGAGAACAGGTCTAGGCACCAAAATAAAAGTGGCCCACATTTACAATCGGGTCAGTTTTTAACTTGTAAAGACATGCTTATATATCTGTTTTGCACGGTATCAGAGAAAGTGTGCATTTGTGCATGCTGCAGGCAAAATTGGTGGTAACATCGGGGAAATAAATCAACAGCAAACACAGGCCCACCATGCCATAAAACAGGCACCACAAACAGCCAAAAATGGGGCCTACACACTAACCTGTCAAACCAGCCCCCTTGGGGCACTGCCAGGTTGCTATTTAGGCTAGCCCGACCCTGTCGCACCCTAGCTACTTCTTGGCATACACAGGAGCAAGCAGGTCCTTGTCGAAAAGGCTATGCTGAGCTCTACCCTGGTGTCGCTCTCACATCAGAGTTCATGCTGCCAACAGCGAGGTGGGCCCGTCCTATCACAGCGAAGGGCGGCAGACAGCGGCATCAAGTCTCTTCTATTCCAAAGACACTTCCAGAACTAATACGTTCGGTCTCAGGCCCCTCTAGGAAGCTCGCTTCGTCAGTATAAAGTTGTACTTTTGTCTGTTCATCCCTTATTTTATGTGTTGTGTTGGTTTTTATGTGCGTGTTCCCCCATTTTAAATCCCCTGTGAAGTCACGCCCTCTCTACTACCTCAAGGAAGCTCTTCCATGATAGGAATTCTGTATTCCAAGCCTATAGAAGGGCCTTCTCAGTGTGCTTTGAGTTACTGCCACTTATTACAGTATTATGCCTTTAGTGGTATTTTGTACCCTTTGTATCATATATTTTGTACCCCATGTACCCCCTGCTGAATTCACGCCCTCTCTACTACCTCAAGGAAGTTCTTCCACTATAGGAAATTCTGTACTCCAAGCCTATAGAAGTGCCTTCCCAGTGTGTCAAGTGTGAATGCCACTTATTGCAGCATTATACCTCCATTTGTATTTGGTATCCCATGTTTCATGCACATCTGTCACTTTTTCCTATTGGGACTTATTCCTCTTTTGTATTTGGTTTGTTTGTTTTTGCACAATTGTCACTTTTTCTTCATGCAATGTAACGCTTGCCTTTGTATTATGCTCCTTTGTATCCTCCTCCTTATGTAATGTTGCTGATCCTGTTGTGAAGCGCTCTGACACCCTCGGGTAAAGTCCGCGCTATATAAAAACGCATAAATAAATAAATAAATAAATCGACAGTACGCCTCAAGGACATGCCTTCTGTGCCGCTGGATTGTGACCAGGCCGGTCGAACCACCATACCGTGATGGGCGTTCGCCAGGGCCAGAGAGAGGAGCCGCCCTCCACAGACGCAACCAATCAGTAACGGAGGAGGGCGTCGGCTGCAGGAGGAGCCGCGGCAGCCGAAAGTGAAAGCGACCGCCGCAGCGACTGGATAAGGGAGGCCGGTACACTGTGTCCACCTCTGACCGCCACAGGTAAGGAGGCGTGGCCTGTGCGGGTCATGGGGGCTCCGTGGGGTCGGGGCCTCGCGCAGGATGTCACGTGACAACTGTCACTCGCAGGTAAAGGGGAGTGGCCTGCGCTGATAGCGGCGTCTGTGGCGCGCACGGAACTGCGCAGCGCCTAGGAAAGACAGTGCCACGCAACTCGCTTCTCAGCTACTGGCTGACCTCGAAGGTGTCGTGCTGCCCCCTCCCCCACGGGTGGCCTCGGCTCGGGCGAAAGGTGTCCATGGTGCTGCCCGTGGGCTCAGGATAAACGTTCTAATAACTATCGACGAGGACTTATTGGCTGATATAAATCCTAATTGACCTCGGTGATGCCATGCAGTCACAGGAAGTGACGTCATGCCCTTATAATAGTCATCTGCCCCAGGGCACAAGTCCTATAAAAAGACGTGGGGGGACTGACCAAGTAAGACAGTATGCAAATGACATCATGACGTCACGACGTACCGCTATAAAATAAATAAAATAGTGCTATTTAATTTAATTGTGTAAATACTGGGACAGACCAACCCATCTGACAGTCTTAAGACTCTTACAGTGTCTGCACTTATATACAGGGACAGAACAAAGGCAAAAGCATGCCTCTCTTAAGTAGAAGGCAAGCTGTGTGCCTTTGTTTTCCTCTGTGGCATTTACATTTAAGTGTGAGGTTCCAGACGGCCCCCAGTCAGCATATTCAAACAAAAGGAGGCTGGTTGGCTCCTTAACTTCGACCCAGCTGGAGGTGAAAAAAGGCAACACAGTGTCCTGGGCATAAAGTAGCACATCTCCTCCTCTGGTAATGGAAAAGGCGCCCCTTCTCTGGAAATATTGGATGGATACCATCTACCCCGACTTGTTCTCGAGTGGCCACCATTCCAGCAGCACCATGGCTTATCATGTTGAGAAATTGGAGAGTAAATGCCAGGTTCGACCTACTCTTGCAGGAAAAGCGAACCGTGAGCCTGTGGTGCAGCCATTCTACATGTCAGCTGTCACGCTGTATCCCAGCGGTACTTTCTTGCAAACACAATGGATTTCTCTTTTATGGGTAAGCATGCAGTTAATGTTACTGTCAATAGTGTCATGTTTTTATTTTGGTAAAATACATTTTCAGGTATCTACAGGGCTTTAAGTGGCATTGAATAAGTGTGGGGTATCTCAAAAAGAGGTGTGGCCTAAGAATCAGTACTAGGAATACTTCTCAAGAGGCAAAAGCTTTATAATAAAGGTCGTGGCTTAAGACATGTAAACTAAAAAAAACCCTGTGCTTCACATAGAATGCTTCCCGACCAGTATTTTGGTGCCTCTCTGTGACCTTACTGTTATTGCATTCATACCTAGCAAACAATAACGGACAGACGCCTAAAATAAAAATCAGACCTGTTGGCTTTGCCAGTGTTTGTTTGTAGTATCAGATAAATAAGCAGCAATAATATTTTTTTTGTTAATAATTAGAATGGAAAATACTTCAATTCTGAAACTGAATTTAACATTAAAAAGTCTGTGCATCGGATTGTGGCCTTTGGATTGTCACAACCACTTCAGTTCTTCGCCTCGTCAGGGGTAGTAAGTGCTATATTAATGCAATTACAATATAATACAGTCTCTGAGTTAGACAGCCTTTTTAGATCTCGCCTGCTAACAACGCATGCGCTGTTGCTGCAAGAGGTATTGTTTACAAGAAAGGACTTGGAGCCCACCCATTGCTTACCATTCATTGGATTCATTGTCACTCTTCTTTCCTACCTCCTAATTGGCCAGTGCATGCCGGGTGTCACTTTCTTTTCTGTCTGCACAGTATGGACCAAGCACAGATTGCTTCCTCTTGATCAGTGTTCGGCCGCTACTCGCTCTGTAATTGAGGTACTATTTCTTCTTCCCCTCCCACTCCCCCTTCTACTTGGTGCTTCTTCCCTCTCCCACTCCCCCTTCTACTTGGTGCTTCTTCCCTCTCCCACTCCCCCTTCTACTTGGTGCTTCTTCCCCCTCCACCCGCCCCTTCTCCATATTGCTTCTCCCCCTTCCCACCCGCCCCTTCTCCATGTAGCTTCTTCCCCCTCCCACCTGCCCCTTCTCCATGTTGCTTCTTTCCCCTCCCACCCGCCCCACTCACCCCTCCTCAGTGTTCTGTACCCTGTACCCCCACGCCCTTTCCCCGTCCTTGCTTGCCAATACAACTCGAGAAAAAAGCGCTATGATGCAGCACTGGCTGCGTCATAGCACCTTTTTCTAACTTTACTTTTAGTCATGCTGCACAGATGCGCTGCTGTACAACATGGCTAAAAGACATTGGCAACGCCAATAGCTCTCACATAGGCTAGACCTATTGATTGACTTTGCCAATGCTTGTTCTCTTGATATCTGCATGTATCACACCTCCTCTCTTTCCTCTTTGTCACTTTCTTTTCACTCGCTCTTGCACCTACTTCCTTCATTGCACCACCCCAACACACACACACCACACCAACTCGCCTGTAAGCACTGTGTTTTCTTTTATTTTCACCGTCAATAGACAATAGAATCACAATTACAATTCACACACCTGACTATTGCTCTGTGTGCTCTGCAGAGAGACAAAGGACATTCTAAATCTCTTTATGACCCACTTGCACTGCCTTCAGTCGGAACTCTAGAGCTGTTATTCGGGGCTTGTTATAAACATGCACCCTCAACCATAACTCACAGAGATACCTAGAGGCGACTCTTTTTATAGTACACATTATACAAGAGTGATATGTTGCATGGGAAAAAACTACAGAAACAAAACTATGTTGAAAAAGCTAATTCTCTTAGGGAATACAAGAGTAAGTAAAACGTGAAATGTAAATTGGAACAACATTGTTGACATAGATTACCTTGATGTTTTTTACAGTATTGTTGGGCTATTGATGAACGTTTTTACCTTTAAAGTTAAAGGCATCAATATTAGGGCCCAGGAGGAACTTGTTTGATGCTCACTTTTTAATTACTGACGGGTCAGAGACCGGAGCATTTGAAGCTCTGAGCATCTATGTCGTCTTAGAGGATGTAAAGTATTTTCCACCGTGCGCTCTGAACAGTATTGTGTATGACCAGAATGTGGGTTTGAAATTAGGACTAAGTGGTGTGAGATGATAACTGGTGTAAGTTAAGTGAATCAACTCTGGGACATTAGTAGATTCTCTAGATATTGATATTTTGGTCCAACTACTTTTCATGGTAATTGTGACTCTTGGAGTGTCTACTTCTGTTTATATATGTAGGGTGTGACATAGTTTAATTCTGGTTCTGGAGCTGTGTTGAATAAAGAGTCCATCTCGGGTGGCAGTTGATCTCTAGAGCCATGATGTGCAGCGGTTCCTTGGAGTTGATCGAAAAACACATCAAGTTGTTCTACTGTATCTCACTGCTGCCTCGTTCTTTCATATCTACAGCACTGCTGCAAGTATGATAATGTATTTTTGACACAGCCCATTTACTGTTTTGAGTACCTTAAATATCACTACTATTATCTATTTTTGGCAGTATTTGGAAGGCTGAGTGGGCCCTGCCTAGATTGGAGTTCGTCGTCTGCAGTTTACCACTTGCATCATTGGCGAGCTTAGAACTCAGAGCCGTGTATGTGTTTAGAACAGTGATACTCAAAGTACGGCCTGGGGACCGCATGCGGCCCTCCTGACCTTTACATGTGGCCCCCTGGGCAGCAGGAGCAGCACTCGACTCAGCACTAACATGGATTTTTTTTTGAAAATATACAGCAAACACTTATTTAAAGGTTAATTACAGTTAGGGAAAGGAAGTAACTAGGCCCTAAACTTTAGGAACACCTTCCTTTTTAAAGACAGCTACTAGATATACATGCTTTGCTTCCCCTACTCCCACTTTACACCCCCGCTAGCACCAGTGCGGCCCTCAGTCACATCATAGACTAAACTTTGCGGCCCCCGGGAAAATGTTTGTGCGAACTCATGGTTTAGAACATAGCCCCGGGCTCACTGAGACAGACTGTGTAAGTGACATCTGATAGGAAGTGCCCTAGACATGCTTGGAAACAGGACTGTGCTTAAGTCTGTTTCCTCAGTTTTGCATGGAGCTGTTACTGCCCATAACAAACTATATGCTGAAATGATGTACATCCGAATGTATAAATCCTATAGTCAATAGTAGTTATCGATGGTGCAGTGGCACCGAAGTCCAGGGCTGTGAGGGGTCCACTGCAACCCAATTGTGGTTCTTTTTTTTCTTTTACTACAAAGTAGGTTATTAGGCAGCCCATTTTCCTTGCTTGCATCGGGACCCATGACACTTTTGCTACGGAATTTCTTGTATTTATTTTTATGGACAGATAATGTAGCATATACCATTTATTGTATATAATGTTTCAGAATATTGAGAATTTAATGTGCACTTTATTTTATATTTGTAAAATATGTTTGTTTTTCAAAGGCGCGCGTCATTCCCCATCCCATTGTGCAATTGTCATTTTTTATTTACGTTTGATAAACTGGTGCCATGGTGAAGTAGTGACAAGGATGCTTGCAGTGGTATCAAAGTCAATTTGATAGCAGGAAAACCCCAGCTACGACAACACAGTTATAACTTAGATACAAGATCCAGCTGGCAGAAAGACAATGGAATGAGCCCTGCGGGCGGTTGTCAAGAACATAGCAACAAGGGTAAACATAGAAAGCACAGTGTAGAGAAGAGAAAGGGAGGGGACAGAAACATGGCTTAAAGTAAAAAAAAAAAAGTGCTATGACGCAGCCAGTGTTGACCACATCATAGTGCTTTTATTTTTTACCTGTGAGCCATGGCGCAGCATGTAAAACAAAAAAAACAGCACAGAGTGTTTTGGGGGAACACATCGAGACTGAGAGAAGGGCGGGGGTGGGCAAAAATCAATGGAGGATAGAAATGGTAGGGGAAAATTACTTTTGGAGCATGAGGAGGACGGAATGAAGGAGAGGACCTACAAAGCATGCACTCTCTGAGTGCATGCTGGTAAAAAAAAAGGTACCTCTTGGCCATTGGAAGCAGGAGTTGGTCCATGATCCACGGATTGGACGAAGATCCCGATGACACCAAAGCCCCGGAGGAAGCTGGACACCAGGAGGAACAGCTGACCAGTGGGGAAGCAGGGACACGAGAGATATGAGAGCCAACCAGTGGTAAGTAAAGGTAAGTAATGGGTCCCCTTTAAGTTTTTTGTTGTTGTTGTTGTTAAGGACAGTAGCTTTCCCTGTCGGCGCATGCGTGCTGTAGGAAAAACCTAAAAACTAACCAATTACAGAAGATACAACACATCTCCCCCTTCACAATATCAACAGAATGCATCACTTACCGATATTAAATTATGTATTAAGTGTCATATTTGGATAATGAATAGAGTTTGTATAGTTATCATTGTTTTACGTAGGTGCATAGTATTGTATCCAGTAGGGGACAACTAACTCAATAAAAATGTTTGTACCTTTTGTGTACTCAACTATATAATCTATAATTTAGTAGTCCGTCCAGACTTCTTTGTGCCTTGAACAGTGTGATCGATGACAGTAGATAAGAGGTCTCTGACCTTTTCCTTAATAAGACCTACTTATCTTCATTGAGAATCATCCTGAGCTACTAATATTATTATTGTTGTAAAATGACCACTTCAAACAAGATTATATTAGTGACCACCTAATGCAGGATTACCACCAGTGTTCACCTCAGTTCATCAGGCAGGGTTGCTAGCAGTAGTGTAAAAAAGGTTGTATCAATATGGAATGCCTCTACATGGGTAATACATGACAGCCATAGCTGCAATGTCACTGACACCAAGGTAATATTATCAGTAAAACTTCTCCCCAAGGCTGCATGATCTCAAATATTAGCTTTTTAAGTTTTTGGAAAATTCAACTAATTTTCTTCAGAAATCAGCATATTAGATCTGAAACTGCATAAAGTTTGATGTCAAATTCAACTAGGCAAAAGCTTTTAATTTAGTCGGCTAGGCTACACACAGGATATCTACATACAGCTGCTGGGGAGCTGCCAGTACCTCACGAGCTACTTGTTGAAGAAGCCTGCAGTAGATGTAACCTGCCCATGTGCATTAACAACAGGAGAGCCTACGGTGTCTAAGATTAAATTATCACTCATTTGACCTCTGATTCAACATTGTTTGCCATCTTGTTCTAACTCAGTGACTGACTTTGCCATTGGTCAAGTTGGAATGATGCCTGTGAAACTTGCTCCTGCTGTGGAAGAAGACACGTTATAACCACCCAACTCTCACCATACAACAACTAAATCTCTTTAATCACCAATATCAGAACCCAGATTTATGTCACACAAATCTGAGGCTTTATTTCTGTGCAAACCCCACAAGGTGCCATTGTTAACGTTCTCTGAAGTTTTACCAATTCTAATAATTCTATAACATCTGTAGAATTTAGACACTTCTATCTTGACAGAAAAGGTAATTTAATTGGTACCTCCCCTATGGCGAAGCCTAAACTAGAGTTCTGACCTATGCTTTTGGTAATTTTGGGCATCCTATCACTGCAAGTTACCTTGACGTCATAACACATGGTTTTTAAATTCAGGGCTGGTAAATCTTTTTTGACGCACAGTGAGCTCAACTCAGTACGACAACAGTCACTGTCATTTCTTTTAAAAACTGAAATGTGCTATACCTTGTGACACAGTGCTGAATGCATCAATGAGCCTAAATGTTATCTGAAACACACTTTTTAACATTTAACTCGACAGCAATGGCAGTTTAAACACCCTCAACAATGACCCTGGTAATCCATTCATGTGTGGGGAATTTAGTGCAGGTTTTTGTAAGAGATACCCCTTTTCACAAAGCAATCTAGCAGAGATTTCTCTTAAAACACAAATCTAAAAACTCAATAACATACTCAGTAAATGACTCGGCCCACTTAGGAAAAGAATCAGTTAATAAGCATACTTTTTTATGAAGACTGTGTTTCATATGGTCCAGGTAAATCTAAAGCAAGGTTCTTCCTGGTCTTTCTGGAAATCCAAAATACACATTATCAAATTAGATATTTTTAGAATTTCAGAATTTAGGCAAACTGAGCATCTTTGACATAGTTTGGAATTTCACAATATATGGCCACAAAAATTCTCTCTAATTGTTTTCCTGGTTAAGGTTTCACCCACATGCTCCAAATGAGCAAGGAATGATATTCAAACTTGTATGTCAATACGCCCTTCATTGAACAACATACCCCATATTTATGGTTAGGATATCTTGCACCTTTCAAAATATTTGCAACTCAGAAGACAGTAGTTTTTCATGAGACAACCCCTCAGTACCATACCCTATTACTTTCTGAATAATATCATCCTTAGCTAAGGTCTCTAGCCATTTGTCTTTTAAACCTCCTCTCACAAAGATATAGCACATCATTGACCGAAGCCACAACCCACTCTCCTGTGAGTTACACTGGGCCATCTTTAACAGAGACCTCAGTTAGTCTAGATAAACAATCAGCAACTACACTACGAACTCCTGGGATGTACGTTAGCACACAATTATATTAATAAAATTTGGATAATATCCTAACCAACCTGGAAGAGGTTTTTCCAGTACCATTGTTATTCAGTAGTGGTACCAAGGGCTTGTGGTCAGTTCTAATGGTGCATCTCTTCCCCACAAATATGTTTTAAAGTGCTCAGTGGCCCAGGAACAAGCCAACCCCGCTCAATCAATTGTACAATATTGTGTCTCAGTGGTAGAAAAGGGCCTTGAGACAAATGCCAGTTTTCTCAGTGCCTGCGACCTTCTTAGATAAAATGTCTCTGATACCATCACCTCTGGTATCAACCGGTACAATACAATGAACACTGTAGGAATACAGGGGGTGCATTAATAATGGACTTCTTTAAATTGTTGAATGCCTGAGAATGAAGGTACCCCAAAACTCCACACCTTTTTAAAGTAAATTTCTGAGGGGCTTCAATTGAGAAGCAAAGTTCTCCACAAATCTAGATAAGATTACAAGTAGTCTTTGTTGGTTGGTATCTTCAGATCCTCAATAGCCTTGAGTAGATTTTGCTCTTGGTGAATACTAGATTGATCAGTGGAATGACTCAAATATTCCATATTTTGGGTCAAGAACTTACATTTTTCAGTGTGAATTGTCTTGCATCTCTCTTGTACAATGCTAAAAACGTGTTTACATTTTTTTATTTTATTTTATATTGAGATCCATTATGGCGACAAAAACACCAACTCATCATACACATACACCAGTACTAAAATGCATGCACAGATCACGTTTCAAAACACTTTAAATCCATAAAAAAGTCAATCTTAAAATTACACATTTCATTAAATACACAAAACACAATAAAGCAACGAGATATCAAAAAAGACCATCCACCTCTTTGTCCGACCCTGGGATGTCAGCCATAAACTGCCCCCACATTTTGTCAAATTTCCTTGTCCACCTGCAGCGAAGAGCATACAGCCACTCTTTGTTTCTTAATTGCTTCATTTTCGCCACCCACTCCTCTGTTGTGGGATCAACTGCGTTCGCCACCTTTGAAGCAATAAAGATCTAGCCATAGCAACATACAGCAGCTTTTTAACTCTGGGAGCTAGTCGAATGCAGGATCATAACCCAAACCCAACCTCCATATACTAGGAGCTAACTTTATCTGTCAAACCGTTTCCCAAAATCCAAATATCTCTTTCCAAAATTCTTGGATGGCAACTCACTGTCCAATTACCTGAGACCAATGTGCAGCAGCCCCCGAATTCTAAAACAGCGACTTGACCATTCTGGGGTAATCTGGGCTCAAAATTGCGGTGCTCTATAAAGTATCCATTTTGTGTAGAATTGCATTCTCCACCAGTTGGCTCCTTTTAGGACCTAAAAATGTAATATATTAATTTCATCCCACATCTTTCTAGTTAATTCCAGCCCTTCATACTTCTCCCATTTAGTAATTGCCTTTTGACACAGATCGAGAACCTTCAAATAAGCTAGCAGTCTCTTCCATTCTCCAGGTCCGCTTACAGTCAGGCGCTTCAACTAACTCCATTACAATTTTTGACTGCCACAAACCGATCTCTAGATTACTAAATATGCTGGCGAAAATCTCATAGGAGTAGCAGAGCAAAACTTCCCCAGGCAATTCTGTCGCATTGATGTGGGGATCGCAAATCTCCTATAGAAAGCACTGCGTTTCCTAAAAAAACACCTCAGGCTCTTATAGCAAACGTTTTTGGGTGGCTTTGTTAATTTCAACACCTCTTGAATGTCATATTCAATAAGAATCAAATGAGTAAAGTCAATCTTGAAAATTCCTCCTGATCTAAGTTTCACATTCAGTCTGGACATGTACTGTGCAAAATAGCAAGATAGTAATCCTTCAAGTTGGGTAGTGCCAAACCACCTCCCTCCAATCGACCATATAAAGTGCCCAGTGCTAATCTAGCAGTTTTATTTTGCCAAATAAATGATGTAAACATAGACTCCACTTATGTTTTAAAAAAATCTGTTGTTAGAACTCACGGAATGGCAGAAAAAAGAAAATTAAACCGCGGGAGAACCGTCATTTTAATTAGGGCAACCCTTTGTAGAATAGTTAAAGGTAGCGAATTCCATTGTGCACACATAGCTTTTACTTTTAAAAGTAGCAGGGCAAACTTAAGATCTTATAAGTCCTCAATCTTTGAAGAATATCTAATGCCCAAGTATCTCTTTGGCTGATCATTTACACTGGGGCTATATCTGAAAGCAATCTGTCCACATTGCAGCTGCAAAGGATAACCTCATTTTTCTTTCTATTCATTTTATAGCCCCCTAGTTCCTGATAACGAAAAAAATCTCAAAAGCTTTTTCCTGAGAGCACCCCTTAACATCAAGGAGCATCATTATGTCATCGGCATATTATTTTATCTTCCACATCTGTGCAATAGGAGGGTTAATATATCTCTGTTCTCCCTAATGGCTAGATAAAAAAGGCAAACAGAACCCTTGCCGGGTGCCACTGCGAACTTGCAATCTGCCAACCTCGGGGGCATTAACTGTAATCCTGGCCTCCGCATTCTTATACATTTTATATATCAACCTCGTGATCTGGGTGGGTACTCCTAACTTGGCAGATACAGAAAAGCGTTTCCCTGACCCCGAGGTCGAAAGCCTTCTCTGCATCTAATAGGAGAACTATGGCAGGAGTATTATTGACTGGGAGATAATCCAACTCCTCCGCTATGTAATGTGTATTATTTACTAACTGGCGTCCGGCTACAAAACCATTCTGGTCTGGATGAATTAATTTCGCTGCTATAGAATTGAATCTATTAGCTAAAAATTTCATTATGATCTTATAGTCTAAATTTAACTATGTTATTGTACAATAAGAATTCGGGTCTTCACCATCCTTTCCTGTTTTAAAAAAACTGACCACATTCCCCATGTTAAATGATGCCGGTTTAGGGCCGCCCTCCAACATGGTGTTAGCTACCAACAGAAAATAATCTGCTGAAACCTCCAAAAACGACGTTTAAAATTCAGTCGAAAAGCCATGAGGGGCACATACCTTGCAGTTTGGGAGGCTTTTCACCACCTCAATCAGTTCTTTTTTGGAGAAGGGGAGGGCTATATTTTCTGCATCTTCCTCAGAAATAATCTCAGCCAAAAATGTGCCCAGAGCTTCTATATCGATCACTTGGCTCTGACTATAAATCTGCCTGTAATGTTCAAGGAAAAATGTGCCCACTTTCTCCTGCTCCTTGCACCTAACCCAGAAACTGGGCATTTCAAAGCATGAATCGTATTACTCTCAGCTTGTTTTCATGCCTGCCAAGCTAGAAATCTTCCTGTGAAGTTACTCTCCTCATAAACCTTCTACATATAAGCCTGATTAGATGTACAACATTTAGTGTAATGTAAGTCACTGAACGCCTGTTTAGCCTTCTCCAATTCTTTTCTGTTTGCTGCAGATGAGTGCCTTAAAAATGTATCATGCATTTCCTGAACAGCCTTTTCAAGAGACTGCTTCTTTTCTCTAGCACTTCTAGAATTAGCCGCACCCTTCCCCATCACCAGCCCCCTTACGTACGCATTTAATGCACCCCACACCACACTTGGTGGGGCTGACCCCTGGTTCCCGATCAAACATTCCTTCATCTCTTCTTTGCATATCCGTACCCATCCCTCCTCTTGTAAATACTGTTTATTAGAAACCCATCTTCTAACTTGTAGAGAACCTTTCTCCAGCAAAATCTCCAGATCAAGAATTGCATGATCCGAGAAACCATTGGGAAGTGTCCGCCGGCCCTAAAAACTCAGGGTTTTAGAAACTAAAACAAAATCGATACGCAAGGAACTATGGAATATTCCTGATAAGCATGTATATTTTATTTTTGTGGGAAAGGCCTCCCTCCAGAGATCAGTAAGAGCAAAGGTTTTTTGTTAGTTCTGCTAAACCTGCACAACTTTAGGCTTTAGCTGTTTTTTTAAATTTTACTGGGGAGTCTGTTCTAGGGTTCTGCAGAAATTCAAAATCCCCGCCCATAATACTCTCTCCTGGAATTTGCAATAATGATTGGAATAGCTTCTCATAAGGCCCAGCATTATCTTCCACTGGGGCATACAGGCTCACAAAAGTGAGCCATCTAGAAAACACCAAACAGCCCGGAGGTAGCTGTATGGGAAGCAGACTTGGATTGGTGCCAGAGGGCAGAAGAGGTAGTCTTTAAAGTAAGAGGCTGCCCCAGGAAATGGGAGAAAGTATGGGTGCTTGGCGGGGGTAGGGTAATGCAGTAGACTAGTAGGGTTCAGCCTTATGGATAGGGTGGACTGGTTTAGGTGACAATGGTTTGTCGGCTGTAAGGGATTGGGCCGTAAAAGCGCCACCTTTAATCTGCTACGCAACTCTCACTCAACTGTAGTATGACTTAGGCATTTATATAAGATGTATATCTGTTAGCTTCCTCTCCATTAAATGCTGTATGTTGTTTAAATCTCAAAAAAAGAACTTAAAAAAAAAAAAAAAACACCAAACAGTTGACCCAACACCAGTGACCATATTGATCACAGGCAAAACTGAGCACTTCAGCACCCAATCTCTTGGCTAAGAAAACAGCAGTACCTCAGTGTGCAGCCTCGACGGACGAAAAACCTCTATAGCCAGCCCAGCTTTTAAACATGGAAAACTCTGAAAACTTTCCAAGTGGTATATGAGTTTCCTGCAATAAAACACTGAAGGGTTTTCTTATTTCAACCAGGCTTCTATAGCACGTGATTTCTTCTTATTGTTAAGCCCGTTAACATTAAAAGAAACCACCTTCAGAGTGCTTTTAAACATCCAACCCGCCTCCTATTCCCAGGCACTAATTTATGATTCATCGAAAGTAGCTAGAGTGCCTAAAGCGCAAAATATGCAAAAGTGTAAACATCAAAAAAGTGCCGGCAAGAAGCCAAAATTTAAAGTGCATCTTTTTAAAAAAATACGTCCTAGACTACCTACTGCTTTGCAAAGTACTCTCATACCACGACTAAACTGCAAACATACATACCCCAGCAATGCTGCCAACATCCCTTCCAAGACGTAATCAAACCTCCCCACCATTCCCAAGAAAATGGAGTCCCCCCACCCCACGATCCATTTAAAGCCAAGTCATTTCAAAAACATCAGCCCCCCCTGGCAACTCCATAAAAAGCACCCCCAGATTTTAAACTCATCACTTTATACTGGTGTATAACCCTTCCATTTGCCATTCTTGAACTTTTTATCAAACATGCTGAACCCTCCCCTCTGAGCCCAACCTCCACCAATACCTTGTCCTCCCCATCCCCATGCACCGATGGGTGGCACGTCTTTTTCACCCACTCCCGGCATGCAACCCAACCCTCACCCCTGAGAGTATTGGCACCATGACACAGTACCAGAGTTTCCGGCTGCTCCCCTCCAGCCCCTCCCCTCAATGTTCACGCAAAATCCAAAAAACCACATTGAACCTGCACACTTTCCCAACTCCCAGCATTAAGCATTATCTCACAGATGTTTAAAGATAATCCTCAAAACAGCTGCATGCCGGGATTAAAGCATTGACTCTAGGAACTTAGTGGCTTCGATCACATTGCTGAAGACTTGAAAGGAGCCCTTGTAAAGCACTTTAACTTTAGAAAAAGAATTATCAAGGCTTGCCCCTCCACCCGCTGACTGGAATTTCAGAATCAGGGTTTTAAATTCCTTGAGCCTTTAGGCAGATTCAGCAGTCATGTCCGAAAAAATTCAAATTTCCCGACAGACTTAAAGGCATTCTCCTTTATTGCCTTAGCCAAAATCCTTTCTTTAATTCTAAAATCGGCAAAGTTTACTAGCATAGTATAGGGTACTTGGCCTGACCCCCGATGTGACCCGGTACGCGGTGAGCTTGTGGGATTGTTAAGTCATGGTCAAACTCTGGAATTACGCAGGACTGAATCAGCTTTTCTACCAATTTTATGCACCCACCAGCATCTTCACAATGCTCCGGAATGCCTGTAATCTGAAGGTTGGATCTCCTTGCATAATTTTCCATCTGCTCCTGATTTTCTCTCAGCCACACAACCGTCTTCTCAAGGTGTTGGTTGGTCTTTTCCAAGTTATGTATCTTGTCCTCGCAGTCAGACATTCTCTGTTCCATCTCGTTCAGTCGGGAAGAAAGCCCCCCAGCTGTTTGCAGCATGAGTCTTAAGTGTTTGCTCAGCTCTTCCGCCATCTTTACCTGCGTGTCTTTGATAGCTTTCATCTCTTTTAGGAGCTCCAAGAGCATCATGGGCAAGCCGGAAGAGCCTGGGGAACATCTGCCTATGCCACCTCAGTCTGTAAGACTATAGTGCCACTCCCCCCTGCTCCAACTCCGACACCCCCTGCACCTCTAAACCTGGGTTGGCCCGATCACTTCAAGCAGCCACTTCTTGCGGGCTTCTGTCCGCAGCTATGCCAGAACTCTGGCTTTGAGGGGCCTGACCTCTCTGCCTAAAAACGCCTTTAGTCTTGGCATTTTCCGGTTAGTTTGGAATAGTGGGTATAAGCCATCACCCTCAGCTTTTTTCGAAGACGACCCCATTTTTCTAGCATCCTCCTGCGGCAGATTCAACTGGTCTCATTGATCACCTTCCTCCGCCTCCGCCCTCCCTATTACCTGCATCCACGGTTCTTGTGATAATACTTGCAGACCTTGTGCCCCAGCCCCTACCATCATGTCTCCGAACACCTCTTGTGGTCCTTTATCTCCTGAGGACTCAGCTCCTCGTTCTCTCACCAGCATGTCTCAAACTTCTGCTGTTTTAAGGGACAGTGCACCTGGAGAGCTCTCAGGGGTGCTTACAGGGATATTATCTGAAGAGCTGAGCGATGAGCCTTTCCTTTGCTCCATTCGTGATCATGAAGCCCGGCTAGCAGCCAACCCCTTGGTAGAACCAGGCACCTTCTTCTGGGCACTCTTTGTCCCGGTTGTCAAATTGTTCTTCCTCTCTGCAGAGAATTTGGCAGTTCTGACTGACTTAGGGATTATTGCTGGCATCTTTCTTCATGCGGCTAATACTTCTTATCTGAAAGAGACACGTTAGTGACAGATTCCTTACCTTAGAATATCCCCAGGCGTCAGGCTGGATCCGGAAAGTTTTTGCGTAGCAGTACCCTTGCGCGTCGGTAGGCGGCGTCGTGCGGCTCCGCGTCCGTCGTCGGCGTCGTGATCGCCGGGATGACGTCGCGGGCAGTACTTAGGCGCCGCCCCTGCGCGCTGACGTCAGTTCTTCTTTTTCCGCGCCAGCAAGCGCAGATCCGGGAAGAGCAGTGCCCTGGTCATTTTTTGACCATACTTTTTGGTGAATTTTTTCACTGTTTTTTCATTCTTCAAGGTGTCGTAGGGATGCCCGGCTTCAAGCGATGCGGCGCCTGTGCGCGGATGATGTCCGTCACCGACCCGCATTGGGAGTGTCTCTTCTGCCTCGGCCGAGGCCACGACACGGAGTCTTGTCCCGAATGCCAGGCCCTCAACCCGAAAGCTTTGCGAGAGCGGTCTCGAAAGCTCCTCGAGGCCCGGCATTCGGCTCCACGGACGCCCCGGTCGCGTGAGAGGTCCAGGGGTCGATCGCGGAGTCCACACCGGTCGTCGGCGTCGAAGTCTTCTTCGTCCGGTAAGTCGAAGCACAAGAAGTCCAAGAAGCATCATCGCTCTCGGACTTCGCCTCGCCGGTCTCGCGACTCGGCTGAGGCCCCTCCCGGCACCGTCCCCGCGGCCCCGGACATGCCTGTGGAGTCGCCCCCGCCATACCCGCCCTTCCCGGGTTCGGGGCGGATCCGGCCAAAGTGCAAGGAATTCCTGACGGCCATGGCCCGCCTCTTCGGGCCTTCAGGCCCCTCCGGTGCGCCTTCGGGCCCCGCGGGCCCTGATGGGGTTGCTCCGGCGTCGCCGACGGCTCCGGCCCCGGCGTCGCCCGTGCCTCCAGCCTCGGTCCCGGCTCCGGCTTCGGCCCCGGCCTCGATCCCGGCTCCACAACCCCCATCGACGCCGGTCGACCTAACGACACCTCCGCCGGCGCCGATGTCTCCGGTGCCGTTCTCGACGCCGCCCTGGGCTCCGGGCGGCGTCGTCCCCCAGTACCTTCCGGCTCCGGACATGGACCCGGAACGACGTCGCTCGACACCGGCTCCGGCGCCGATGGGACCTTGGGTCCCAACTGTCCCTCCTCCTCCTTATTTTGAACCAGAGGAGGACCAGTTGGACTGGGAGGGGTCTGATGACCCTCTGACACGACACTGTCAGTATGATGAGGACTGGACAGAGAGTCTAGGGAGGCCAGTGGTCTGGATACTTCCCCTGACACTGGCAAGCTGTCTCCTCCCGTGGCTACGGAGGAGGGAGCCAATTTTAGTACGGTGTTGCGTAGGGCAGCTGGGGCCTTACGTCTCCAACTCCCTACTTTGACGGTCAAGCCTAACATCTTGACAGAGGTGCTTCAGCCGGCAGCCTCCTCTGCGGAGACTGTGCTGCCGTTTAACGACGCCCTCACTGACGTTCTTTTGGGCGCCTGGTCCAAGCCCAACACAGGGGCTCCTGTGGATCGGAACGTGTCACGACGCCATCGCCCAGCTCCGGGCGACCCCCTGTTTCTCTCTGTCCACCCCACTCCTGAGAGCTTGGTTGTCCAAGCCTCCGCTTCCCAAACCGCCTTCCCTACCGCTCCTCCGGATAGGGAATCCAAACGCCTGGATCAGTTTGGGAAGAAAGGTTTTTCTTCCTCCAGTGCTGGCTTGCGGTCCGTTAACACCGCTTGTCTTTTGGGCCGATATACCCACTCCCTGTGGGATTCGGTGGCGGATGTTTTGCCCCAGTGTCCTGAGGAGGTCCAGGCACTGCTTTCCCGCGCCATTGCGGAAGGAAGGGATGCGGCTAAATACACTATACGTTGTGGCCTTGACACCGCCGACTCGCTGGGCAGGTCTATTGCAACGACGGTGGCGCTCCGACGCCACGCCTGGCTGAGAACCACTGGTTTTTCCGGGGATGTCCAGAATACTCTCATGGACATGCCCTTTGATGGAGTCGGTCTTTTTGGGTCCAAAGCAGACCATGCGTTGGAGCGCTTTAAGGACTCACGGGCTACTGCCAAGTCCCTGGGCCTTTCTGCTACACGCCCTCCGCTGACTTCTGCTTTTCGCCCCTATCGTGGCCACGGTAGGGGCGCCCTTCACGTCAGCAGCCCAGCCACCGGCCCGCGCAGCAGGCGTCTGCGCGTGGCCGAGGACGTGGATTCCGCCGTGGCGGATCGGGCAACCAGCGTGCGGGTCAGGCCACCACCTCCAACCCGTCCGCGGCCTCCAAGCCCTCCTAGTCCCTCCTTTCAGGTGCACGGCACGCCAGTAGGGGCAGGGTCCGCCATCACCTTCCCCACTGGCGCACCATCACCTCGGACAGGTGGGTCTTGGACATTGTCCGAAGGGGCTACTCCCTCCCCTTCGAGACCACCCCCCAGCCATGCCACCTCAATTCCACCGCATGTCAGGGGATCACTTGGTGCTTCTACAGAAGGAAGTCACGGCCCTCTTGACCAAGAGGGCCGTCGAGCATGTTCCGACCCCAGAAGTAGGGCGTGGTTGCTACTCCCACTACTTTCTGGTGCCCAAAAGGACAAGGAGGACATGCGTCCTATCTTGGACCTCCGGAACGTCAATCGCTTCCTCCGGAAGGAGAAGTTCAAGATGCTCACCCTAGCTCAGGTCTTAACTGCCCTCGACCCTGGAGACTGGTTGGTAGCGTTGGACTTGCAGGACGCGTATTTCCACATCCCCGTCCTGCCGGCCCACCGGCGTTACCTTCGGTTCACGGTAGGCCCCGAGCATTTTCAGTTCACCGTGCTCCCCTTTGGCCTTACCAGTGCCCCTCGGGTGTTCACGAAAGTGATGGCGGTGGTCGCAGCTCATCTGCGCCGGGCAGGGGTTTCAGTCTTCCCCTACCTCGACGACTGGCTGCTGAAGGCGGGCTCGTCCCAGGCAGTCGTCTCCCACCTCCAGACTACGGCCGAACTCCTGCACTCGCTGGGGTTCTCCATCAATGTGCCGAAGTCGCATCTGATTCCTTCTCCACAGCTCCTTTTCATCGGAGCAGTTCTGGACACGACGCAGTTTCGGGCCTATCCTCCCGAACGGCGAGTCCGGGATATTCAGGCTATGATTCCGATCTTTCGGCCTTTATCCTGGGTTTCGGTACGGATGACCCTGAGGCTGCTGGGCCTCATGGCCTCCTGCATCCTGCTGGTCAATCATGCCAGATGGCATATGCGGGCTCTGCAGTGGGACCTGAAGTTCCAGTGGGCGCAGCACCAGGGCAACCTGTCCGATCACGTCCAGATCTCGGAGGGGACTGCAAGACAGTTGCAGTGGTGGCTCTCGAACCGGCAATGGGTCATGGGCAGATCCCTCTCCCTTCCCCAGCCAGAGCATACAGTTGTGACGGACGCGTCCCTTCTGGGATGGGGCGGTCACATGGGAGAGGCGGAGATGAGAGGCCTCTGGTCCCCGGCGGAGTCCCGGCTCCATATCAACCTTCTGGAGCTCCGGGCGATCCGACTTGCACTCAAGGCATTCCTTCCCTCTGTCAAAGGGAAGGTAGTGCAGGTGTTCACAGACAACACCACCGCCATGTGGTACTGCAACAAACAGGGCGGGGTGGGGTCTTGGACCCTTTGTCAGGAGGCTCTGCGCCTCTGGACATGGCTGGAACGTCAGGGCATGTTCCTGATGGTTCAACACCTGGCAGGTTCCCTGAACGCCAGGGCGGACGAACTCAGCCGCAGGTGCATGATGGATCACGAATGGCGTCTTCACTCGGAAGTGGCGCAAGGACTCTTTCTACAATGGGGAGAGCCTTGGTTAGATCTATTCGCCACCGAAGAGAACGCGCAATGTCATCAGTTCTGCGCGTTGGAATTTCCAAGGCGGCACTCGCTCGGCGACGCTTTTCGTCGCGAGTGGAGTTGCGGTCTGTTGTACGCCTTTCCGCCTATACCACTTCTACCCAGAGTGTTGAAGAAGATTCGGCACGACCGGGCCCAATTTATTCTTGTGGCTCCGGACTGGGCTCGAAGAGTTTGGTATCCCGAGCTACTCAATATGAGCGTAGATCCCCCGATCCGTCTGCCTCTTCGGGAGGATCTTCTGTCGCAGCAGCAGGGGACGGTCCTCCACCCGAACCTGTCCAGTCTACACCTGCTTGCGTGGAGATTGAGCGGCGGCAGTTGATTCCTTTCGACTTGCCTCCCGAAGTTTGTGATGTGATTCTGGCAGCCAGGCGTCCCTCCACTAAGGTGGTATACGCCTGCAGGTGGAACAAATTTGTGGCATGGTGCACAGCAAAGGCTGTGAATCCCCTTTCTGCCCCTCTTTCTGAGGTCCTTCTGTTCCTTCTCTCTCTGGCCCAACAGGGTTCTGCCCTGGGTACCATCAAGGGTTATCTTTGTGCTATCTCGGCCTTCCTCAGGCTCCCTGATCAGCCCTCCCTTTTCAAGTCCCCTGTTGTTAACAGGTTCTTAAAAGGCATTACTCACCTTTTCCCTCCTGTTCCGTTTGTGATGCCTCAGTGGGACTTGAACTTGGTTCTTACCTTTTTAATGTGCGCTCCCTTTGAGCCTCTGCATAACTGTCCTCTTCGTCTTCTGACTCTGAAGACAGCCTTTCTGGTGGCCATCACCTCCGCTCGGCGGGTGAGTGAGCTCCAGGCTCTATCTTGCAAACCTCCCTTTCTGTCTGTTCATCCAGACAAGGTTGTTCTTCGGACGCGTCCGTCCTTCTTGCCAAAGGTGGTTACTGCTTTCCACATTGGGCAGACCATCACTTTGCCCACCTTCTTTCCGCATCCTTCCAGAGAGGAAGAGAGGCTCCACCGTCTGGACCCAAAACGTGCGCTCTCCTTCTATATCGACCGCACAAAACACTTCCGGGTGGATGACCAGCTCTTTGTTGGCTACGTGGGCGCCAAAAAGGTCGGGCGGTGCACAAGAGGACCATCTCCCGCTGGGTTACCTTGTGCATCAAGACCTGCTATTCTTTGGCTAAGAAGGAGCCTCCTGTTGGGCTGCGTGCCCATTCCACCAGGGCAACGGCTGCTACCACGGCCTTGGGCCGCGGTGTTCCGCTGCCGGTTATCTGTCAGGCAGCTACGTGGGCCTCGCTGCACACGTTTACAAAGCATTACTGCCTTGACAGTCAGGTCCGGAGGGACGGCTTCTTTGGCCGTTCTGTCCTCCAGGACTTCCTTGTCTGATCTTTGTTCGCAGACCCACCACCGGGGTTGGTATTGCTGGGGTATCTATTCTAAGGTAAGGAATCTGTCACTAACGTGTCTCTTTCAGATGCACAAGTTACTAACTTGTGTAACGATATATCTGTAAGAGACAGTAGTTAGTGACAGATTCCTACCGCCCACCCATCCTCCCCGTTCTGCGAACTGATTTCTAGGGTTAAGGACATCCCTTTCAGGGCCCTAGTATTTTTCAGACACCTGTGTCAGCTTCTTGCATGGCTCTGCGTTCCTGGCGCGGAAAGTCGTGTACAGAACTGACGTCAGCGCGCAGGGCGGCGCCTAAGTATTGCCCGCGACGTCATCCCGGCGATCACGACGCCGACGACGGACGCGGAGCCGCACGACGCCGCCTACCGACGCGCAAGGGTACTGCTACGCAAAAACTTTCCGGATCCAGCCTGACGCCTGGGGATATTCTAAGGTAAGGAATCTGTCACTAACTACTGTCTCTTACAGATATATCGTTACACAAGTTAGTAACTTGTGCGTTAATCCCACAGCAAGCAATCAAGCAGCCAGACCTAACCATAACCAGCCTTGTTCTGCAAATAAACAAAAGAGCAGCGGGGGAGGGGGAGAGGGATTGTGACAAAGCCGTTAAGGCAATCTCAAAACAGTCTCAAAGTAAACCGTGCTTGCAGAGGGCTATCTGTAAAACTTTATCTTAGCCCAGCGTAAAAAACATTGAAACATTTAGACCAGGAGTAACACATACATTATATTGTGCACCTCCAACAGCCCTGTTTTTAACAATACCAGCCACAGGATTCAATAAAGTTGAGGTCCCTAGTGACCAGGTATTTTTTAGAATTTTTGTTTACTATCTCACTGACCCTTCCACTCCTATTTTTTAGTAATATAGCCCACACCTTCCAGAAAGTTTTCCCACGTCTCTGTCGGTTGCAGCACGCCCCGTCCGCAGCGGGCGGGAAGAACCCGATGATGAAGCATGTCGCCAAGGGACCTTTTGGTGAGTGAGGGTTATTTAAAAAAAAGTAAATCTTTTCCCTTAAGGAATACTACTATATCTTGAAGGATATCAGTTTAAGCTTTCTAGTGGATTTCTTTTGATTATCTATTTGATAAAGGAGGCAAGGTCCACTACGTACCTCTCTCTCCCTCTTCTTGATTAATGTGGTCTCAAATAATTCAGACATATGTTTTTGAAAAACCGAGTCAGCCGACGCCAACCTAAAAGGCATGCAGATAGAACATGTGGTGTAATGAACGTGATTAAATGCTGACATGACTCCTCAAATTCTACCTGGTGATATGCCGATTTAAGGTCTAGTGAGGTGTAAAATTTGACTTCTTCTGAGACAGCAAGCAATTCTTGAATTTTGGCCAAATTGCAACCTTAATCTGTTTATTGAGAGGTTGCAGATCAGTACACAGTCTCATGGGCCCCATTTTTATTTATACTAACACTTTGGGGCAACCATTCATTTTAATCAACAGGCTCAAATACCCCTTGCTCCTGTAATTCCTTGATCAAACAACTTAACTCACTCCTGGGACTTAAGGGAATGTCCATCAACCTATCTTTAATGGGGGATAGCATTATCTTTGAATTTATCCTTTAACTTTCCCTAATCCCAGCAAAAAACACATATTGTGAAATCACATCCTCAGTACCTCTTAAGATGGACATATACAGTAGATGGGAAGATCAACAGCATAATCTAGTACCATTCCCTTGATTCCTTCTTCCAAAAATGTGTGAACCTTTTGGGCAACATAATTTTTCTCCAATATAGTAGGAAACTAAAAAAGCTGGAAACAATAAAACCTAGAATAGAAACAAGGTTTTCCCTTAAACTAAAGCTTTCATGTCAACCGTTTCAAGTTGCCTGTCCTTCCATTTTTTGTAAAAAGAACCTGACGTGAATGAAAAAGGCGATGCGTAGTCAACCAGCATTATAGTTGGTATCCCGTCAATCACATCTTTGAAAATAGGTGGTTTACATGGCTCAGCATCCATGCTATTCACGTCAACGTTATCAACAGAATCTGCATCTTTAACTACCAAAACAAAGTTATTCTACTCTCAGGGCGTCACACTGAATCATACAAGAAAAGTGATGGATGAAATGCTTGAATTAATCTCATCTACTGGTAATTACTCGGGCCGCATCCCAGTCAATTGTTTTTTTTGCACACCATGCCACCTCAGTTTGGACCAGGTCATATATAGATCAGTCTTGACCCTGCTTCAATGGGAACAGTCCAGCCCGAGCTGCCAGGCCAGTGTCCACAGGACCCTCGTCTGGGCTGGGATGCGGCCCAAGTAATTACCAGTGGCTGAATTATTTCAAGCATTCCATCCAACATTGTTTTGTATACTCTATGATGCTCTAATTGGCACAGGTATGCCCAGATGGTGGTCCCGTGCACACTGGGCCACTGGAACCAAGCTATACACAACTGATTAGCCTTTATAAGGGCGAAACTGGTTTTGGGTTGCTTGTGGGAGGGAGGATCTGGCCTGGCAGTTCGGGCTGAACTGTTCCCATTGGAGGAGGGTCAAGACTGATTTGCATATGGCTGGGTCCAAACTGAGGTGGCATGGTGTGCAAAATAACGATGTGTACTTCAATGTGATGCCCTAAGTGGAACCGATATTCAGAGATCAATCAGTGGCACCAGTAGTGCAGTTCAGAGACATTTATGCATTGGGGTTTATTTTAGGTTTGCTTGCAGAAAAAGTGTAAAATATTGACTAGATGCACCAGTGTAGATAAGGAGTACTCATTTAGATCTGGTGCACTACTAGATTTCAGAAGGGGATATCTGCAGCACCTTTGTCGGTCAGGGGTTCATTTCATTTCAGGGGTACCAGTTTTTAGAGCTGAGGCACCAGTGCAGACCAACACCAATTCTGCAGTGTAGATTGGGGGAACCAGAGAACACCATTTGTTCTAGAGTAGCAGTGTATGAATGAATGAGAGGTACTTCTATAGTGCACAGCTACTCAAAAGAGTGTCCCGGCGGACTGTAGATTGGGGGAACCAGTGAACCATAGCACCAGTACAGATCAGAGGCATGTATGAAGCCCAGGCAAATGTACATATCAGAGCACAAATAGAGATCTGGGTCACAAGTTCACATCAAGTCACTGGTACAAATCGGCAACCATTACAGATGAGTGGTGCCAGTTAACATCTGGGGTCAACATCAGACCAGCAACACAACCTGTTTTCCATTTACAAGTTTCTAGATCCAATGCAGTTGTAAATATCCAGGCTATCTTTAAAGGTCAGGAATATCAGTGGAACTTAACGACAACCTTACAGATCTAGGGCGCCATCTTTTGTGTGAAGTCCCCCCATTTATATGCTCTGTCTGTTTTGCTGGCTGCAGAAATCTGTACATTTTACCCCTGCTAACAAGTAATAAAGTGTCTGTGCTCCCCCTTTATACATGTTTAAATTGGAATATCCCTAATTTGCATATTTCATTTTTATATAAGTTTCTAGTATATGATAGAAAGTTTACCCAGGGCCTGTAAGGTAAATGCCACTAGGGGGCTGCAGCACCTATTTTGCCATCCACTACCGTGGCAGTGCAAACATGGCTTCAGGGCTACCATTGTAGCTGGACTGTGGCAGTGTAAATACTGCAGTTCAGCCTGTAAAATAAACCCTTTTAACAGGTCAAAACCTTCCATTTAAATATTAGTAAGTCACCTCTGTGTCGGCCTTGTAGCCCACAAGACAGGGTGCATGGTATTTAAAGGTCAGACATAGAGAATTTATTGTTAGCATGTCTATACAGTGACTAGCACCTAAAAGCTATTTATACTGTACAAAGGCTAGCTGGCCCATAGAAAAACACTGGGAAGCTATATTAATTCTGTTATCTAAGGATACGGACCAGCTAGAGACATGATTAAACCACTATTTTTAATATTTATTAAAAGCCCAACTCAAAGGTAAAGCTGGAGTTTTAATAAATTTGAAGGAAAAGATAGTTTTAGAAAGTTACCTTTTTCCTGCCAGAAGCTTCTGAAGGCTAATTTGCATTAGCTTCCAGCCACAGAGGTGTGAAGACTGCTCTAATAAGAGAGACAAAGGCTTGGGTGTGGGGAGGTGCTTTTGTTCCTCTGGCAGACTGGCCAGTTGTGGTGGACCCAGGACCTTGCTGTACTTTAATGGGGCCTCCCTTTCACAGGCAAATGTTAGCAGACACCTGAACAGCCCCCTTTCTTTGTTTCCCCAGTCAGGTAGACACCAGACCCAGTAGGAGGAGGGCTGCCACCGGAACTGGTTTGGAGTGACCACAGAGAAGGGGCTGCTCGTTTCCCTGACCACACCTTTCAGTAGGCACGCAGGCTCTGCACCAGGGGAGAAGTGTTTCTCCATCTTGGATTTAGGCATTGAGGGTCACTGTGGGATTGTTTGCAGTATGGCAACCAGGAACTGCTGCACAAGTGGGTAGGTTTACATCTGGGAACTTTTTTGAATTCAATAACTTTTACTCTATAGCTAAGCGATGGGTCTTGAATCACCTTTACCCACTAGCTAGTGCCTGGCCTAAATGTGGTACGTCTATGGAACCTGTCTTTAGAATACTTGCTGGATCTGAGAAAGAACTGTAGAGGACTGGACTTGTTGTCTGTGACCTGAGAGGAGTCCTAAAGAACTGGACCTTCTCCCTCTTGTACTCAGGACAAAAAAGTGGACTTGAAGGGTCATTTGGCTGAGCAGTGCCAGCTGGACCTGACCTGGACCCTGCTGGTTGCCTTTACAGGATTGAGTCCTGACCCCTAAGTGCTGTTTCTGCATTGCTAGAACCCTTGGCTGTGTTTGGCTTGACTTCTCATACCATCACTAAAAACTGGGACTTGAAAAGTTTTTGGTCTTGAAGACCTACAGAGTAGCAGAACAAACCTGCCAAGCTGATCACCCAAGGTGCGTACAGATGGGTCAATAAAACAGGTTTCTCCTGCTCTGAGCTTCTCTGTAGCAGTAAATCTGATTCAGTTGGACCTTGCCAAGAAAATATCTGGCCTCGTGGAGCACTTATCTGATAGAGCCCGCCGTTTTGCCCTGCTGGAGGATTCCAAGTTCCAAAAAAGAGACTATGAGAACGAAGACATTTTGGCCTGGCGAATGTGCCAAAATTATCCAGCTGACGTGCGAACTTCCCTTAGCGTGAAATTCTAATTTCTCCTGCTCTGAGCCTTTCCTGTTAAAACCAATGGCTTAACCAGGACTGCGTCTAGTGGCTATGCAACGTCATGGAGCCCTCTTCAGGTACAGTCTGCTGCTTTGCCCACTGAAGAATTCTGACTTGCAATTTTGAGACTAAATCCCAAGGTAAAACCTCTGACTGGACCAAATCTGGGTTGTGTATTATACCTGTGTTTCATCGCGATAAGCCTGAAATCGCACCAAGGACCCTGTCTATCGTTTTATTTGGGGCTATTTTTACATAAACCTTTAAAGATTTAGGGCCAGATGTATGTAGATAATCGTTTGCGATTACCAAATTGCAAATGTTTGAGATTTGCTGTTTGGTAATCGCAAATACCAATGTACAATTAGTCCTACCTCATGATTATTAATGAGGAAGGTCTTGGTTTACGAACCATTGGGAATCGCAAAAATCACAGGGATGGTGGCCTGCTGGGGTCAGCAGACCATCATGTCTGTAATTGCTTTTAAATAAAGCAATCTTTTTTTTTTTTTTTTTAATGCAGCCCGTTTTCCTTAAAGGAAAGCCGGATGCGTAAAAAACAAACAAAAACTTTTCTTTCATTTTTTAAGAGTTAGGCAGTGGTCTGTGGGACCGCTGCCTACTCTTAAAAAGGTTTTACAAACATCCACAAATGGGAAGGGGTCCCTTAGCCACTCCTTCTTATTTGCGAATGGGTTACCACGCACTTGAAGTTGGTGTTAAATTGCAAATGCTTTGCGACCGCATTTCTGTTGCAAATCATTCATACATACCACTGTAATTCTTTATTAGGAACGGACGTCCTAAAACGCCCCTTCCTAATACCGAATTGCAAATCCGAATTTGGCCTTTGTACATTTAAAAATACCTTTTTGCGTTCGCAAACGCCCATTTCAGTGAATCCAGCCATTTGCGAACGTAATGAGGCTTTGTACATCCGGCCCTTAAATCTCTGCTTACCCTTACAGGATTTTTGTTGTTTTGGTGTCTTTTTATTTATTAAAATGTACTCTATTTTTCTAATTCAGTTTAGGGATTTGTATTTTTGTATTTTGAATGTCTTACTGTTTTGGTACTGCACAAATGCTTTACACTTTGCCCTAAGTAAAGCCTGTTTGCTCTGTGCCATGACTACCAGGGGGGATGAGCTCTGGCTAATTGAGTGACTTTGAGGGTTTGAACTGAGAAGGGTTGTGATTATTCCTTGAGGTGGGTAGTCACCCACCGCAATTAATCTAATTTCATACACATAAGATTAGAGCAGAGCACCAGTTCAGATCAGACGCTCCAGGCCAGTTTAAAGGTAGCAATGCAAAACAAGAGCGCCAGTGCTTTGATGGCATTAGTAGAACAGGGGAAATAGCGTTTGCAACGCTGTTAAAACAATGCGATGCTATTACAACGCGGTCGTTACAACAACCGCGTTGTTAGTACGCAATACCTTTACATCGCAAGTCATTACAATGACTTGCTGTAGGGGGCGCAAACGTATTGGATATAAAATCTAACACCTTCCCTGCTGTTGCGCAAACTGGAGTAGGAATAGTAAATAATACTATTCTTAAGTCCAGCGTGCCCCCTAGAGCAAGTCGTTGTAATGACTTGCGATGTTAAGGTATTGCGTACTAGCAACTCGGTCGTTGTAACGACTGCGTTGTAATAGTACGCGATGTATTAGCATGCGTATTAACATGCTATATTCGTAGGACAGGGACACCAGTTTGGATTGTAGACACGCACAAGATCAGTGGCATTACTGAAGTCAAGGTGCACCGATTCAAATAAGGGGCACAAGTAGAGATCAAGAGCACCAGGGCAGAGCTGGTGCATCAGTGGAGGAGACATGAAGACATTCAGATCTCCTATACCATTTCAGTAGTGCATAACCAATTCAACGGTGCAGAACGGAGCCCCAGTTCAGATCCTGACGGAAAAGCAGTTCAGGGACACCAGCACAGACTTGCATCACCAGTGCTGTAAAGTGTCACCACTTTAATTTAATTTTAATTTAAGTTGTGAGATGAAATATATGTGGTTGACGCAACAGCACGGCCAATAGAGTCCAGTTTTGAGCATGAAGTATAGAATTCTTAATGAAGAACCGAGATTAAACAGTCTGGTTGTTTTAGATTTTTATCTTTTAAAAAAAACTTTTTTGAAAGTCATTAGGACTTTTAAACTGACTCCATTTGTGCATCTGCTTTTGAATTTTCTTTCTGGTAATCCTTCAGGAGGTAAGGTTGTGACTTTTGGTAAATTATGCTGATTCTCGAAGCTCATCTCTGCCCAGTATGTCAAACTGGGAAGTTTCCATATTTGAACTCCAGTGCCCTTGATTCGAAATTGCTATGTTGGCAAAAGTGCAGCAGCGCTTCTGCTTAGCTTCCCAAGCGCCTCTGGTATGCTGTCAGAGTCTAATAGTAGATGCCAGCTCGTTTTGTGCACTCTGCCCAATGTAATATAAGATGCTAGATCATATAGCTTTTAATAGCTCACAGTTATTGAAGGACGAAGGAAGCTCTCATCCTTAAAGCAGGTATGCCCAGCCTAGGATCATGATGGTCCATGACAGATTTATAGGACGGCCACTGACCGCAAAAATCATTTGTATTTAAATGATCTATATGTAAGTTGTTCTTCCATGGATATCCTCAAAATCTGCCATGGGGCCAGCCTACTTGGGCCTACACTGGACACCGTTGTTCAAGAATATAAATAACTTTGATAAGTAAACTTCCACAGTGTGTGGTGTAGGTGGAGTGATCTGGGAAACCTATGTGTGTCATACATTAGTATCAAATAAATGAAGGTGAAGGATGGAATGGGCACACAGAAAGTACTCCATTGTTCCCTGCAGGTGATCATTCCAAAGAGGGCATTGACTTAATGAGCAGGGAGACTGAAGTATTTATTATTTCACCTACTAAAAGTGATTTCTTTAGGGAGGGGCTGATGGTTAATTAGGCGTTGATACTAATCTTTCCTCGACCTCAAATTTGATTTAATAACGAGGGGTCCATTTGTGTGAGTAACCTGCATGAATACGCTTGTCTTCCTTCTGTCTGTTTATCCCCTGCCCCTCTGTGTACCTGCTTCTGTTCTATCTTTGTGTTTGTTGTCTGTGAATTTTAGCTGTGCTGGTTTGTGGATGTGGGCGCTACCTGGCATCTTTCTACCAATTATATCTCTTCGTTAGGCCCTGATTCTCCACACATTGGTCACCCCTTGATTATACTTCCTTCCACCTCCTGTTTCCCACTTCCCTCTACTGCAGCCTATGTATACTTTCCTACTGACCAACCAGACGCTAAGAAAGGATACTGACACAGCTCTCTATTGGTGAGTATAAAGTTCTTTAGAGGCAACGGACATAAAATAGCACATCTCTCTGAATTTATAGGTGGCTGGTTCGCAGGAGTCTTCGTGCCTTGTTTGCCATAGAACTGTGCACAAGTGCCTGTTTTTCTGCCAATCTATGTGCATAGGGTACTGTGGATGTATAGGGGTGTATGTGCTTGAATGTCCAAAGGTATGTTGCTCTGTATGCATGCATGCAATACACAACAGTCACACCTACTGGCTATCAATGTTTGTTTTATTTTTACCTTGCTTCGTTGTGGTTATCCCATTATCTTATTGCCACATATACCTGAGCCTTCTCTTGTGCAAACAAAAGCACTCCATGACCCCAAATGTCATCTCCAACAGTAAGTATGAGAAAATATGTGCTTGATCTGTGTGAGGGCTACGAAGTTGCAACAAAGGCCCTGATTCACAAAGGTAACTTACACTTTTTGAGTAATTTACACTTTTGAGCAAGTTTTCTACTTTTGGCTATTCACAAAACCCAATTATAAGTTTCTAAGAAAAAAACTAGGTAGCAAATCCAGGATTGCACGCTGCCAACCACTGGTATTGCAATATCATCCCATAGAAAATAATGGAGGTAGAAAATGAAAAAAAAATAGCATAGGCAATAATGTTAACTTATTGAAAATAGTGACAAATATAAAGAAATATAATTAATGTTTGATCCGATGTATGAATAGTGTATACTTCTTATTTAATTATAAACTACATTAATGCCCTATTTTGAATTTAAAAACTAATGTAACAATATTTTTATTAAAATGCAGGTAAATTCATTTTAGTTAATTCTATTCATCACTTTAATTAAATGCATATTAATGCATGGTAAAACTTTTTTCTCTGTATGAATATATATATTTTAATTTAAACATCAGGAAAATAATCTTAATGTAATATATTTCCACTAATGTAATATATTTCCACTAATTAATTATTTATTCAAAAAAATACGTTAATAGTGCTGTAGCATTTATTTTTATTTTGTTCTACATTTAAAAATAAAAAAATGAATTTATAGTACTCATTTTCAAGTTAAATATATATTTTTAAAATGTTCCCTTTACTTTACCATAGGGAGACTCCGATTCATTTTACATCCCATATGTTGTCTTGCAGTCTTACTTTTCGTGTAGCCCTCCCTTCATGGACGTCTCTGCTCTGCAGCTTTGACACCCTACCTGGGAAAATATCATGAAGGGCCCCAGGATATTTAAGGGAAGTTAAAATGATTGTGGCAGGGTAGGTGGATTGTAGGGGGGATAATTTTAATATAATTGTTAGATGGTTGAGTGTAAGGTAGTAAATTTCGCTATGCTAGGTCTAGCACATATCTGTTAGTAACCTGAAAGAATTGGTTAGTTAGCTGGTGTGGGCGCACAAAACCATATTGTCCAAGCAGAGTGAATGCTGACAACACAGGCAAGGCCCAGGATGAAAATAAGCTTTAAATCCTGCAGTATAGTTCTCACAAATCTTTTTATAGGGAAACTCCCCAGACAAACACCTTAGTGCTGCATAGAACTACAAAAATAAACTAATTAGCCCTGCTTCTCTAGGTCCTTGTTCCACCTACTTGTACACAGGACCGAGTGCTCTCTATTTCTTGTTTTCTTCAATTATCCTAAGTATGTATTGGTGACATTGAGGGCATTGGTCTGTTCATGCTCCTTCCTGGGTCTCTCCTTTCACTGCACCATCTCTATTCCTCAGTTCTCTAGTTCAAGGCACTACAATTGCTGTTCACTCCCCAGTCCTTTATAGGGGTCACCTCTTTATTTTATTCACACTTGGGTCTTTTTGCTTGGATATTTTGCCTCAATTTTTCACCTTCAGTAATCTGTGAGTAACATTGATGTATTGCTCTCTAAACAATGTAGCACCACTCTCCATTTGTGCACCGTCCTAATCGGATCGTCCTAGTGGTGAGTTATTTCTTCTGCATGATCATTAACCTTCCATTCTGCAGTCTTCCTAGCACAGCTTTAGTGTTATTGTGTCTTGGAATCTTTATGTACAGTCACCACTCACCTTTAAACCGTGTGGGATGTAGCAGATGCTACCTCCCAAAACTTACCTCCATGGCTTCGACAAGCAAAGTCAGACTGTATGGCCAATCCGATCATCATGGGAGCTGCTCATCGGTGCTCTTAAGAAGATACTGGTGTATTGCGCTGTCCACTTGAAGTGCTACATCTTCTTGAGGGTTCTCCTGCAGGCCCCAGTGTTGCATCCTGTCGGACACTTTCTCCCTGAATGTCCATAGTCCAGCTCATCTCCACCTTGGATCAGTGGATGTTGGGGTATCACTTCCAAGTTATGAGCCTCGCAAGTTCTCCATGACCCATGATATTTAATTACATAAAACTGCCTGTAATTGGTTTCCCTTGAAGGTGTAAGTTACTGCTCCAACCTATCAGAACGTGTTAAGGGCTTTTGTAGTGTGACTTGCTTTTTTGGTACCAGAGTTTCTGCCCCCAAAATTCATGTGCTCATTCCTTAGCTCATCATCTTCTGTTTCCTAGCAAATGTCAAAAAGAAAGATAGGTAATGAAATTGACAGTGTTGTGTATAGCAAGCACCAAAAATGGAAATTTAAATTTGGACCTCACTACATTGAATTGCTTTCACCTTGAGAAAATGAAGGGCGACATTCCTGGTTTTTGTACTGTGGAAGTGGACCATGTTTAGAACTCTTGAGGTCACAGAGACCCACAGTAAAGTGGGTCATCTTTGCCAATCATTGCATTTCATATATTTGAACTCTATCCATGAAGTATTTGGTGTTTGGACAGAATGTTTGCAAAGTGTTACACATGTTTCTGTGCTTCACTACAGAGGTGAATTATGTTCCCAGTCTCACTGGGACTGCACTTCTTATCTGGTCTCTTGTGGGATTCTAGAAGTGTGACATGAGCTGAGTTATTATTTTGTGATTTGAGTTGCCAAGGTCAATGTTGACAAATTTGTCCGGTGATGCCTTAGATATGGCCAATGTCAACTATTTTGGCCAGTGCTGCCTTAGTTCTGATTAATGTATGTGGCGTAAGATATTGTATACTAATCTAACATATTACAATTTTACCTGTGTTTTAAGTTAAAGCCAAGCATCTGAGATATGCAGAGAAACCCAGGAATTATACATCACTCCCTTGATCAGTTCTCTGTATGCTGAATAAGAGGCTTGCTATCACTTATCAAAAGACTGCCTATATTGGCTCATAAAAGAGTTCTGGTGCTCCTACAACATGTAAACGTAGCAGCAAATTTTTAGTGGCTGCAATGGAGAAGGGAGCAGGAGATTCATGAAAGGTGGCAGTGGCACACACACATTGAAGGAACACATTTTATGAGATGCCAATGTGCTGGTGCATTTTACCTTAAGGCAGATCATAAGGAAGAGCAGTATGCCTACAAAAGTGCTTTGTAGCCACTTCCTGTCCACCCACTAGCATAGTAATGCAGCAGGTTTGCTCCTGCCTATTTAGTATTCTTTTTTTTTTTATAAAGATTTTATTAAATACCCGGCATACCAATAATAAATACATTTTACAATTCATTCTATACTGTATAGTATAAAAATATAAAATCCTGCGTATACATAAAACCAGTAGATTAATTAACAGTTAATATAATTAATAAAAGATAGAACATGGGGAGAAAAACATAGATAGGATTAAATTGTCTTACAGTTCAAGCAGTAGTAAAAACAGCCTATCGACATAGGGGGGGGGGGGCTTCCTTCAATCCGAGACATATGTGCCATCAAAACTAGAAATACAATTACATTAGACTTTCTCTGTCTACCATAATTCACCTTTTACCCTAGAGAAATATCATATCGTATCTGGGCAGTAACCTAGCCCACTCCCTCGCTCTCAATAGTCGGAGGGCGTTGCACATTATCTCTCCATCTCCTAATGGGAGCCCAGATTCTCGAGCCCAACTCCCTCATCTTCCTACCTCTCCTTATATAGAGGGAGGATTCCAAGTTATATATCCCTAAGAGGCGTGCAAGCCACATTTGAAAAGTGGGGGAATTGGGTCCTTCCATCCTGCTGCTCGTAATATCCTGAAAACTGCTACACATATAAAAACAAGGGATTCATCTTCCTTACTGAGGCCCAGGCTACTATCATGCCCCATTAACATTAGGGTAGGGGATAGGTCGATCTTAGATCCTAGCAGCCCCTCCCAGAAGATCCCGATCTCTCCTTGAATTACACTTAGTTTTTCACATTGATAGAACATGTGTATTAAATCCGCTGGCCCTTCTCCACACCTCGGACATTTGTCATCTTCTTTAATATCGCAGCGGACCTTGTTAGTAATAATCTGTATGCTGGGCGAAAGCCCAAAGTATACCGTGCTTTGAACTCACTAATCACTAGCCATGGTCTAGTAGATGTTTAGGGGAACAAAGAACCAAACAAGGCAGGATTCACATATTTTTCATGCCCGCACAAAAAATATACAAAGTTGGATTATTTTTTGATATCGACAACAGAAATAAAGAAAGTAAGGATTGAGAAATTACCAAAAGCAATATCAGATCATAATCCACTGGTTTTATATTTGGAAACTGAATCCCCTAATAAATGTTATGCAAAATGGACTTTTAATAGGAAGGTATTAGTAAATCTGAACTATTTAGAATATATGAAGAAGTGGGCCCAAGACTTTTTTTATATGAACCGATACAGTGCCTCCCGAAATATAGTCTGGGACGCATTTAAAGCCGCTCTCAGAGGGGAAACAATCAGTTTTACAGCTAGACTAAGGAAAGAGGGGCAGATGGAAAATGAAAGACTGTTAAGAGAATTAATGGTAGCAGAGGAACAACATACGGAAGATATAGGTCAGGGAAAAGAGGTTATAGAGACACAGCACAGGATCCTGACTATAAAATCTGAGCTGCAAAAATGGTTAGCCCAGAAAGTTGCAGATGATTATCAAACTTATAGGGGCCAGTTTTATGAGACAGGAGAACAGGCAGGCAAACTTTTAGCGTTACGAATTAGACAGGAAAGCACCAGAAATATAATTACAGAAATACGGGAAGAGGATCAGGTATATACGGAGTCAAAAGACATCCTTAGGGTATTTAAGGATTATTATCAAAAGCTGTAAAAAGAAGAGACTGTTACAGAAATCTCTAGCATGGAGTTCGTAGGTGTTGGCCCTCAGTTAGACAGTCAGACAAAAGAAGAACTAGAAAAAGAATTTTCGATCGAGGAAGTAAATGGAGCCCTTCAAGAACTATCACCTGGAAAGGCAGCTGGCCCCGACAGCATTCCCCTGGAAGCTTATAAATGTATCCAGAGTGTGATTGCCCCTATTATGTTCGATTTATTTAACGGTATATTACATACTGGTAAGATCCCAGAATCCTGGAAAGAAACTAATATAGTAGTGTTTCATAAAAAAGGGAAACCAAAGGATAACCCAGCATCGTATCGTCCAATATCCCTCATCAATGCAGATACTAAAGTATATGCTAAGGTGCTTGCGAAAAGGTTGGGAAGGGTCATTGGCGGCTTGGTCTCCCCGTGGCAGCATGGGTTTGTCCCAGGGCGCGGAACAACTGATCATATAAGGCGGACTATTACACTCTTTGATGTACAAGATGCCACGGGGGGCCGAATGGCCATGATCCTTCTTGATGCAGAAAAAGCCTTTGACCGAGTAAAGTGGACGTATTTGTGGGGGATATTGGAACGAAAGGGGTTTGGCCCAAGAATATCAAAGGCCATCAGGGCAATGTATTCGGACCCAAAGGCCAAAATTCAATTAATGGGGGACAGTTCTGATAATATCTTTATTTCTAGAGGGACAAGACAGGGCTGCCCCTGCTCACCAATATTGTTCGCCCTATATATTGATCCACTGATAGAAAGATTACTGAGGTGTCAAGACATTAAACCTATAGTCATCAATGGTTTTGAGACCAAGTTACTGGCATATGGGGATGACCTGGCTATACTAACTCCGGATCCAGCTAGAGCTATCAGTGTAATTATGGAGATAGCCAGGGAATTCGGACAGAGGTCTGGTTATCTGCTAAATGAAAGCAAGACCCAGATAGTTTGCACGGAGAATATTAAAATGAATGATTCGAGATGTATAGAAAGTGCAATTTATTTAGGAGTCAGAATTAGCCCAGCAATTGATAAAATAATAAAGGTTAATTTTGACCCTCTGGTGAAATCAATCTCAGCGGATCTAAAAAGGTTAGATGGTATGCATCTATCAATAATCGGGAGGGGCAACGTATTAAAAATGACTATGCTACCCAAAATCATGTATCTGTTCCGATCTATTCCATTCATGATCGATGAGTCAACTATGAGATTAATTGAATCAACATTTATGAATTTTATGTGGCAATACAGGAAAATTAGACGTGCCATGAAATATCTGTCTCTCCCGCAGGCAAGGGGAGGGCTTGCAATCCCGAATGTTAGATTTTATCAGTGGTCCTGTATATTGAGTCAGATGGCAATACTACTTGATCCAGAAAGGAACCAAACGGTTATGGCAGCAAGTAATCACGCCCTCCCAACAATATTCGAGCTGATGTTAGGCAGAGAGGCCATAGGGCTGTTACTCCGTAAAACAGACAGGCGATATTACAAGAAAATACGGTACAAGGTAATGGTAAATGCATGGGAGGTTTGGAAGGAAATACAAAAAACTTTGGCAATCCCCAAAATAAACTACTATACCCCTCTTTGGAAAACAACTGTACTGCCGCAATTATTGTATGACAGGATGGGTAGGATCTGGGACCAACAAGGTATAAGAAAAATTGGTGATATATATGAAGGAGATCAAATGATGGGATTTAGCGCTATACAACAGAAATTTGGGCTCCATGCGAATCAAGGCTTCAAATTTATACAAATACAGAAAAATCTATCGGGTTTTAGGCCACGGATCTCTCCGGGGGTAGAATCAATCTTATTGAGTATTTAGTAGGGGGTGGAAGCAAAATAAAGGTGATATATAGTACCTTGCTTCTGAATTTAAAAGATGATATGGAAAAATTTGAAGCTACCTGGGTAACAAAATTAAATGATCCTGATGTAGATATTTATAAAGGCTTGCATTTAGCAGAAAAGCTATTTCGTTCGACTAAATTAAAAGCCCAACATTATAAAACCCTATTTAATCTTTATTTTACTCCAGCTAAATTGTATGACTGGGGTAAGAGAGAAGATGACAAATGCCTATTTAGTATTCATTGCAGTACATGATCCGCATGGGGGTGGACCTGGGTCTGCACACCTCAAGAGGCCCCTGGTCCAGTCCTTCCATGGATATGAATAGGATTTCGCTCCTAAGTCGAGTTTAAGATTTAGCATATGCTGCCTCTGAGTATGCATGCCAACCTTCATACTCTCAATAAGCCTCAGTATATGCGGATGAGATGACTCCAAAGGTAGACAATGAGAAAGGTTGTGCAGCAGGTTTTTTTTTTTTATTTAGACACTATAAACTTCCAGAATATTACTTCATATTCATTATTAGTTCTTGTCAAAGTCAATCCATACATTTAAGCAGCTCTCAGTCTCTGCAGTCTTGTTGCTCCAGATCGCCTTCTAGGTTCATTAGGACTAACCCTGGACCTCTCCAAATCAAGGTCTCCCTGCTTGGTGTCCTGGAATTGTTCAGAGTAGTCCTCAAAAACAAATCACAGGTTCAGGTCCTCTCTCCAGGCTACCCTTCCTCGTACCTCCTGAAAAGCCTATTTTTGTAGTCTCCAGTTTTTATCTTCCGCAGTGCTCTCCGCTGCCCCACCCATACAACGCTGCTGGAGGCAGTGCAAGAGCCCGTAGACTTGCAGGTCCCTCTAAGGGCCGCCGCAATATCTGAGCTTCTGTGCGGGTGCATTCTCAAGCTGCCTGACCAGCCTTTGGCAGTCGTGCTCCAGATTTGGTGTCCCAGGTCTCTAGAGTGTTCCACTGACAGCCCCTACAATACCGCCTGCCAGTAGCTGCAACCGCCCCCACTTGCCACCTAAAGTGATTCCCCACATCCCTCCCTCTCTTAGGCCCTGATGCTCGGTCAAGTATTTTATGCTAATCTTGTAGTTTTCCTTTCCTGTGAACCACTGTAAACGGCAAGGGTGATAATGCCAAAAACCATTGGCGTATTCTATGATTTGTAGTTTTATCATGAAACAGCCATGTCAAGGGTGCATTAACTGTATATAGAAAAAATCTTCCTAATCAGTAATACCCAAAGACGCCCACTGCTCATTTGATAGCCAAACACTCTTTCTCAAGAGTTGCATAGTGGTTTTCATATGGCAACAATTTGCAGCTGATACCAAAAATAGGATGCACCCCATCTCCGGTTTCTTGAGCTAGCACTGCCCCAAGGCCCTTTCCAAAGGCATGCACCTGAAGAATAAAATGTTTCTTAAAGTCAGGACACTTCAGAGACGTGTCCGAGCCTGTGTCCCCTTTAGTACAATACACTCTTTTTCCTGGTCTACTCCCCATTGTACTCGATTGGGCCTAGTTTTAGTCAATAAAGCAGTCATGGGATCTGCTGTACTTGAGAAATTTGGAATAAACCTCTGATAATAACCAACAAAACCTATAAATGATCTGACTGCTGTCTTTGTGGTCTTGTATTTCCTGTAGGGTTATTATTTTTTCTTTTTGCCGGTGAATCAACCCCTTTTCTGATGCGTATCCTAGGTATTTCACTTGTTGAGCTGCTAAGGAACATTTGTCTGGATGCAGCTTAAGCCTTTCTTTCCCTATAGTTCCTAATACTTTGTCTAAATGCTGTAAGTGTAATTCCCCAAAAGAGCTATGTATTACTTTATCGTCTAGGTATGCAGCAGCACTCGCTACAGGGTTGCAAGACATTGTCCTTTATACACTTAAAGGTGGCCAAGGCCACGTAAGCGGAAAGGAAGAACCTCAAAGTGATAGAGACCTTGAGGGGTAGAAAAGGTGGTCTACCTCCGATAAATGTGTCTGCCAGTAGCCTTTGGTGAGGCCTAACGTACCAATAAATTGTGCTTCCCCTAAATGTTCGACTAACTGGTCTATCCTGGGCATGGGTAAGCATCAAAGGAAGAGATGCTGTTAATCTGTCCACATTTTTAGTTACAGTGGCAGCTAAGCATCTCCCTTTTACATATCCCAGTGTGCAAATTTCCTCTATCATCCAAAACACCTTGATATTGTTCTTAAAGTGTGTCCGTAAAGTCCATTTTTTTTGCAGAAAAATTCCTTTTTAGGTCGAGCCTACAGCCAGCGTGCATGTGCTGCTCTGCAAGACTTATTGTAGAGGAGTAGGTGAATAGAAGCTCCGCCCATATTTGCCATTGGCTTGTGTCCTTGTATGTCCTAAATGCTGGCTTCTGATTCGTCGATAGACTTGTTAGTCCCCCCTTAGTACTGCCTCCTCTTCATTTGTCACCTCCCATGGCGACTGGCCCCTTTACTTCGGCTGTTACACGGTACGTGTTATCTAGACAGTGAGCACTATTTTCTTTAATGAGGTTCTCCTACTGCAGGCACAACGTGCTTTGGTGCCTTCTTTTCCACCCCCCACCATCCCTCCCATTGTCTGTGCCTTTTCCACCCCCACCCTCCCTCCCGTTGTCCATGCCTTCTTTTCCACCCCGCCCTCCCTCCCGTTTTCTGTTCCTTCTTTTCCACCCCCAACCCTCCCTCCCGTTGTCCGTGCCTTCTTCTCTCCTCCCCCACCCTCCCGTTGTCTGTGCCTTCTTTTCCAACCCCTGCCCTCCCTCCCGTTATCCGTGCCTTCTCCCCTCCCCGGCCCTCCCTCCAGTTGTCCGTGCTTTCTCCCCCTCTCTCCGCCTTCCCTCCCTTTGTCTGTGATGTCTACCATTTGCAATGCAATAGGTCTCTCGTAAATGCAAGACCTATTGCATTGCAAATGCTTGTTCTTTTAGTTAATGGTTATTGCCCTATTTTTTTCTGATATTTTGGTGTGGACAAGGCACCAAAGTGTTAGTTTCACCTGTGTTTTGATGGCTGTGTACCACCCAAAGCCTAATTTGATTCTTTACTTTTGTCACATAGCTGTGTAAATGTTGAACAATTTCTTGAACAGGCGCTGAACACATTCTGTTGCGTCCATTTCCTTTCATTATCTTGCCAGTTTCTTATAGGTTGCAAAAAACAATTTCACAGAGATTCAGCTTTTACTTGTCTATGTAGGAAACAAATTATTGTTTGTGTACGCTGTGACCACTCAGTCTAGCCTTGTTTGTAAGAAGCTGTCACTTTTGTGTATGCCTTCTTTCTTTTAGTCTTTCTGTAGTGTTTACTATTAGTAAAGTTATCTAAAGATACCTGTGCTCACTTTTCACTCTTCTAATTACTTTCATGATGCTGAAATATGACCATGAGAAAAGTAGAATAAACATCTGAATTTACTTGGAGTAAGCCCACCTGTACCCGTGGGGTGAGATATTTTCAAACTTTTGCGTTGAACCTGGTGCTGGAGATATTTTCAGGTCAAAGTTGGCACACAATTGTATTCACGCCTCCACGGACTACATCCTCCTCGGGGACCTGAACTTCCACCTCGAGAACAACAAGGACACCAACTCCACCACCCTGATCGACAACCTCGCCACCCTCGGACTCAGACAGCTCGTGACTACACCCACCCACGCCGCCGGCCACACGCTAGACTCCATCTTTTCCGCAAGCCCACACGTCTCCTTCAACCACACCTCCGAACCCCACTGGACTGACCACCACTGCATCCACTTCACCTACAGGAAGCCCACCACGCACCACCGCACCGAACAAATGCCTCGCCGCTGCTGGAGCAGAGTCACGGAAGACCAGCTAACCACAACCCTCGCCCTGAGCCCACCCGCCGAACCCTCCGACCCCGACACCGCCGCCCGCAACCTCAGACAGTGGATCAACGACTGCGCCAACACCCTCGCCCCGCTCAAGAATCCGCCCAACAGCCACACCAGCAAGAAAGCCACCTGGTTCACCGAAGACCTCCAGGCCTCCAAACGAACATGCCGAAAACTGGAGAAGATCTGGCTCCACGAACGGACAGCGGACAGCTACGCCGCCCACAAGAGCGCCACCCGCAGTCACCATCACCTCATCAGATCCGCCAAAAGGGCCTCACTCAAAGACCGCCTAGACAACAACGCACACAACAGCAAAGAGCTCTTCAACATCGTGAAGGAACTCTCCAACCCCAGTTCCAACACCAACGACATCCAGCCGTCGCGAGACCTGTGCGACTCACTGGCCACCTTCTTCCACCGCAAAATCGCCGACATCCACGACAGCTTCAACACCACGACCGCCCGGCAACCACCGAGACCACTGCCCCCACAACCACCAACCGCCTGCTCTCCTGGACCAACATCAACGACGAGGACACCAGCGAGATCATGAACACCATCCACTCCGGTTCACCGCTAGACCCGTGCCCTCACCACATCTTCAACAAAGCCAGTACAGCCATCGCGCCCCATCTCCAGAAAATAATCAACATCTCCTTCGAGACAGCAACCTTCCCGGAAAGCTGGAAGCACGCCGAGATCACCGCCTTACTCAAGAAACCCAAGGCAGACCCCAAGGACCTCAAGAACTTCCGACCCATCTCTCTACTCCCGTTCCCCGCGAAGGTCACCGAGAAAATCGTCAACAAACAACTGACCCGCTACCTCGAGGAGAACAACATCCTGGACCCTTCCCAGTCCGGCTTCCGCAGCAACCACAGCACCGAAACCGCCTCATCGCCGCCACCGATGACATCAGGACCCTGCTAGACAACGGAGAAACAGCAGCCCTCATCCTCCTGGACCTATCACCCGCCTTCGACACGGTCTGCCACCACACACTACGAACACACCTTCACGACGCCGGGATCCAAGAGAAGGCCCTGGACTGGACCACATCCTTCCTTTCCGGCAGAACACAAAGCGTCCGCCTCGCCCCCTTCCGATCCAAGGCCACCAAGATCATCTGCGGCGTACCCCAAGGCTCCTCCCTCAGCCCAACGCTGTTCAACATCTACATGGCACCCCTCGCCCACGTCGCCCAACAGCACAACCTCAACATCATCTCCTACGCCGACGACACCCAGCTGATCCTCTCCCTCACCAAAGACCCTCACACCGCCAAAGCCCACCTCCACGAAGGAATGAAGGCCGTCGCCGAATGGATGAGGACCAGCCGCCTGAAGTTGAACTCGGACAAGACGGAGGTCCTCATCCTTGGTTCCAACCCTTCAGCCTGGGACGACTCCTGGTGGCCAACATCACTGGGAACAGCCCCGCCACCCACCGACCACGTACGCAACCTAGGGGTCATCCTCGACCCCACCCTCTCCATGACTAAGCAGGTCAACGCCGTTTCCTCATCCTGCTTCAACATCCTCCGAATGCTCCGCAGGATCTTCAAGTGGATCCCCACCGAAACAAGAAAAACAGTCACCCAGGCCCTCGTCACCAGCAGGCTGGACTACGGAAACGCCCTCTACGCAGGAACGACGGCTAAGCTCCTGAGACGGCTGCAACGCATCCAGAACGCCTCTGCACGTCTTATCCTCGACATCCCCCGACGCAGCCACATCACACCCCACCTGAGAAACCTGCACTGGCTCCCTGTCAACAAGAGGATAACCTTCAAGCTCCTCACCCACGCACACAAAGCACTCCACAACTCCGGACCAGCCTACCTCAACAGACGACTCAGCTTCTACACCCCCACCCGCCAGCTCCGCTCGACCAGCCTCGCCCTCGCCACAGTCCCCCGCATCCGGAAAACGACCGCCGGCGGCAGATCCTTCTCCCACCTCGCCGCCAAGACCTGGAACACCCTCCCCACCAACCTCCGACAGACCCAAGACCTACTGGCCTTCAGAAGACTCCTCAAGACCTGGCTCTTCGATCAGTAGCAGCACCACCCCCCTCCTCCCCCAGCGCCTTGAGACCCTCGCGGGTATGTAGTGCGCTTTATAAGTGACATGATTGATTGATTGATTGATTGATTGTTTATTTATTGATGCTGCTACTGTTTTCTCCCTCCCACCTGCCCACATTGGTGTTAAAGTTACCTGTAATAGTAGTTGCAAGACCATCTTATTGTTACTTCTGCTATCATGCTTTCAAGCAGGCCAGGGAGTTTTTCAGAGAGGTCAGTTTTTGTCTTGCATTAGAATTATGCCAAGTGCTTAGTTTACCATGCACTAATACTCCTGGGTATGCTCGCTGTCCAGCTAAATTTAGTGCTGGATTATCTACCTGGTGGATTGGGATAGCCAGCCCTATGCATATGTAAGATCTTTATCCTTGAATGAAGGGGGTCTTGGGCACTTCTCGAACAGTATGGCGATCTTATCTCTTGTTTGACTTTGGAAGAGGAGATTTAAGTTAGACAGTGCTCCATATGGTATGTGTTCAGTGGACGGAGAGGGGCACGCAGACCAACTCCGGTATAATCTCTAGTTGGGAGGATTTGGTGTTCTCAGTGGATTTATTATCTTTTCACCCTGTGCCTCATGGGAACAGTCCAGACCGAATTGCCAAGCCAGGTCTTCCCTGGACTGGAAACAAGCATCCGTTTGTTTCCGTATAGTTAGAGTTCGTAACAGGTGCACACGGAAGTTGTAAGTATGCAAAAATAGCACGTGTCTTCAACTCACAATCCTATCTCCAATCCCAGAATCTCAATTTGCCAGAACTATTCCAGAATTTCAGTTCTTTAAAAAAAAATCTCCTTAGACTGTCAAGACTTGAAAAAAGACAGGCCAGACTGAAAAGTTTCAGCGCTCTGTCCATCATCTCTTTGTGTTTACTTTGTTTGCCCTAAGTTGGCAGGGTATGCCCAGACGTTGGTCCCTTGCTCATTTTGCCACTGGATTTAAGCTAACCTGGCTGATGAGGGGTGTTACCCAGAAACCGGTCCCAGGATGCTTGTTTCCGGTCCAGGGAAGGCCTGGCTTGGCAGTTCGGTCTGGACTGTTCCCATGAGGCACAGGGTCAAGACTGATTTGCATAGGGCTGGGTCTGATCTGGGGTGGCGAAGTGAGCTGAAGAACGATGATGGATTCAACCCAGATCTGTGACTGGGGATGAGTGTTTGAAAAGTTTCAGCGCTCTGTCCATCTCTTTGTGTTTACTTTGAATCTGTCTATATTTGCCAGTGTGAAGTTTATCCGCGTATCTGACTAAGATGAGTGTTGGTCGGTGGAAAGCCCTGCAGTTCACCTTGAATGCACTCCGCTATGCCTGGTCAGAGTAGCACCATGACCTTCCTATTAAAGGAAAAGGCTTGCTCAGCATTAGGTACTTTTCATTTGGTGCACGCTCACACATCCGTGCATATCTCTCTCCCCTCTCACATGCACATGAGACTGCACCTCACGCTTGCAGTGTTGGTTTTCCCCTCTCCTACCAAGGTGCTAAGTAAGTTGGCAGGGATCGCAGGTGAAAACTAAATCTCACTTTGATGAAAGGTGAACTTTGTTTTGCACTGTGGGCACATCTTGCTTGTTTTCACACCATCATGCAAAGAGCAGGAAGTGATGTGGCCATATTCTAATCATTGTAAATTACCAAGAGTGTAATTATTGTGGTGTTAACAACCCCAGAAGTGCTGCTGCCCGAGGCATGTCACAAACAATTCCCAGTGGGATAAGGCCCATCAGCTGCATTGGTATTGTTCTAGGGCATGCACAAAGAAATTTTCAAGATTTCAATCTGTGTTTAATAAAAGCACATTGGCAATGCACATTTGTTGAGAACATTACCATGGAGAGAGACTGCTGGACCCTCTGCAAGAACAAGCATTAGCAAAGCCAATAGGCATTGCCTATGCAATAGTAATTGGCTTAGCCAATGTGTTTCTACTCATGTTGTACACCAACGTGCTGCTATTCAGCAAGGCTAAAAGTTAGTGGCGTATAGGAGAGTGGCATGGAGTGATATGGAGTGTGGTAGAGAGGAGTGTTGTGGAGTGGCGTAGAGTGTTGTGGAGTGGCGTAGAGTGTTGTGGAGTGGCGTAGAGTGTTGTGGAGTGGCGTAGAGTGGAGTGTTGTGGATTGGAGTGGCGTAAAGTGGTGTAGAGGGGCTTGGAGTCTTGTATAGGGAGTAGTGTGAAGTGGAGTAGAGTGGAAGGGCTTAGAGTGGTAGTGGAGTAGAGTGGAGTGGCATTGAGTGTCATAGAGTGGACTGGCATAGAGTAGAGTGGCATAGAGTAGAGTGGAGTCGTGCAGAGTGCAGTAAAATGGTGTAGAAATGGTTGCGTACAGTGGAGTAGAGTGTTGCGGCATAGAGCGGAGTGGCATAGAGTGTCATGGATGGAGTAGAGTGTCGTAGAGTGGAGGAGTGTAGAATGTCGTAGAGTGACATATAGTGTCATAGAGTGGAGTGGCATAGAGTGTAGTGGAGTTTAGTAGAGTTGAGTGAAGTGGCGTGGAGTTGCATAGAGAGAGTTGTGTAGAATGGAGTAGAGAGTCGTAGAGTACAGTGACATAGAGTGGATTACATTGTGAAGTGGCATAGACTGGAGTAGAGTGTCGTGGAGTGTTGTAGAGTAGAGTTTTATAGAGTTGAGTGGCATCGAGTGGAGTAGAATGGAGTGGCATAGAGTGGCGTAGAGTGGTGTAGTGTGTTGTAGAGTGGAGAAAAGTGTCGTAGATTGGAGGGGTTTAGAGTGCAGTGTCGTCGAGTGGTCTAGAGTGGAGTAAAGTGTCATAGAGTGTTATGTTATAAATTCTTATAAAGCGCATGGCTGCCCCAGCAATGGGGCGTCCCAGCGCTAAGACTGACAGGAGCATGCAGGGAGAGGTTTCAACTAGAGGTTAGAGAAAAGCCACGTTTTGATCATTTTTCTGAAAGCCCAATGGTCTTGCGTGCCTCGAGCAGCACGAGGAATAGAATTCAATAGGTCGGGTGCCATAGCCCTGAAAGAACGCCCCCCTGCTCTTAACCTGCGCACCCGGGGGACACAGGCCAGATGCAGATCCGCGCAGCGCAGGGTTCGAGCTGGAACATACGGCGAGCACAGCCTGTTCAAGATTTGTGGACCTTGGCCATGCAAGATCTTGTGTGTAGTACAGAGAGTCTTAAAATAGACTTTCTGTTCTATCGGCAGCCAGTGAAGCCGGCCAAGAAGGTCTGAGGCATGGTAATGCTTAGGTAGTGCAAAAAGCATACGCGCAGCCGCGTTCTGTGCCCGTTGAAGTCTTTTTGTCACGGCTTTATTCACGCCGAGTAAGAGCCCATTACAGTAGTCTAATCGGGACTGTACAGTATATTGGACAATCATTTGACGGATGGACGCGTCAAAGAATCCCAGAATGGGTTTCAGGCCATGTAAGAGACCGAAGCAGGTGCCTGCCACTGTTTTGGATTGACTCTCAAATGAGAGCGCCTCTGACTTGGTGGAGTTCAATTGCAAGTAGTTATCCGCCATCCAGTCAGAGATGGCCATAAGAGTGGAGTATAGTGTTGTAGATTGGAGTGGATTAGAGTGGCATAGAGTAGAGCGGAGTGGTATTTCATAGAGTAGAGTGGCATAAAGTGGAGTGGAGTGGCATGGCGTGTCACAGTGGCATGTCGTTGAGTTTCTTAGAGTGGAGGGGTAGAATGGAGTGGCGTAGACTGGAGTGTAGAGTAGAATGGAGTGGTGTGTCGTAAGGTGGAGAATCGTGTCGTAGAGTGGAGTGGAGTGGTGTAGGGTGTGGAGTGGAGAGTCATAGAATGGAGTGCATTGTGGTAATGTGGAGTATGCATGGTGTGGTAGCGCACAGCCATGAGAGACAACACATTTTCAATTGAAATGGCCATTACATTTGCACAGACATACAGTTTTATAGATAAAAGTATACAGTGCTCAAACGATGTGTGAAAATGTCATCACTTAGTGTATGGATTTGTTTTGATCGTATTAAAATATTTGTTTTCACCACACGTTACGGACATATTCTGAAATATCTGCACAGTTCATTTACAGACATTTCCATTTTGTTGTGTGCTAGAAAAAGCCATTCCTTTCACAGCAAGATTGTCACATAAATCCTCTCACTTTGAAGTCAGAGAAAGAAAAGTAAACACCAAGCTCCCTTGGAAGTCAGAGCCTGACATTTGACCTATGCCTCTGAATGCACTGACAAATGTCACAACATAGAACAAGATTTACAGGTCTGTTTACTGAAAGCGAGCACTCATGGAAGAATAGAGTAAACAGACTATACTCCATGGGGGAGACTAACTCATGCTGGACAGCCTAAATCAAATAAAGCCAGCAAATAGAAAGCAAACAATTGTGACTTACAAAACTCAAAGCCAGTGATAAGCAATGGGTGGACTGCATTTCTCAGGAAGCTTTCAGAATGTCCACAAGAAGTCTTTCGCAAAACAGAGAGCTGCACTGTCTGATAGGCTTGGACCTAAAAATGAGTGTCCTGGCTTACTTGTAATTAAGGTTTGCATGATGCTCGGCATACAGTGTGCACAGCCTGGTTTGCGGTCAAAGGGAATGGTAAGTGCTCTGGATACAGCATGAACGGCCTGTAGTAGCGGTCTCTTGGCTATGCTCGGATTACTGTACAGGTGGCCTGGTAGCAATAGCAGGGAAGAATCTGGGGCATGCCGAGTTAGCCCCTCATTGAACAAACTATCCTACAAGGAGCAGATTCATTTGCCTGTGTGTTGCTGTTCCAATGCTGCCCTTCCCGATGTGAACTCGTATGTAAAGAAGCAAGATGTATTTACTGACACTTCTGCTATTCCCAACAATTATTGGTTGTCCATTGGGCTTTTATGGACTGATTTAACATGTGAATGGCACTCCATCTGAGCAGTGGCTTAAAGGGGCTGACTGTATGTAATATTAAAATTATAGGTATTATGATTGTTCATGATTAAATGAGTGTAGGAGATAAAGATTAATATAATCTAGACATAAAATGTGTTTTTCATTATACCTTTTTCTTCATTTTAGGTAGCAAAGAACAATGGGGTTTGCTGAAGACAAAATGTGGGAGTATGTCAGGAAGCACCTGTCAGACTTCCACAGCATCACTGTTGTGGACATTTTGAACCATCTAGCAGGATTTCTCACAACACCAGACATGGTAATGTGCTTTTCCGAATTTTCAGTGCCCAGTTGCACACCTAGATTTTTAGCTAAAAGTACTACAAATTGTGTAGATTTCATGCATGTATTTTGTAACACCTACAGCCTTTTAGCTGCCCAAGTTTCACTGCATCACTATTCATTTTATGATGTTAGCATATTACATGATGGCATTGAAAGGTTTTTAATATGTTGTCTCTGTGACACTGGTGGCTGCTGCAACATACAGCACAAAATAAATCAGTAAGAGTCAGAGTCATTTATTTATTTGTGAATTAGAGGCATGCTGAATTAGGTTCTCCCATACAGAAACCTTTGTAAAAAACCCATAAATTAAGTATATTCATTCCTGTTATTGAAATATGGCTAAGAATCAGTTCTTAGGAAGAGTTTGTAAATGGGGTGATAGTTTGGGATCTACTGCAAGTCTGCAACCTTGCCTAAGAGCCATTTCACGGCCCTGCCTGAAAATTGTGAATCAGTTATTAATATTGTATGAATAGCAGAAGAAATGTGTATGCCAAGGAGCTATCGTGAAAATCAGGTGGACTTGCAGGTTATTTCAGTTTTCCCCCTTTGTTTGCCTCCTCACTTGTTTCCCTTTCGGAACATGACCAGAACAAACTCAACATATAACCGACTATGATTTGTGAACATGCCTGTGGCTGGCAGTTTTTTAGGCATCTGTGAGTTGACTTCAGGGTACTCAGTTTGTTTATGCTGATTGAAGGTGCGAAACAGCGGTCTTTCAAAGGTATCTATAAACCACTTATAGCTCAGAATGATGCCTGTTAAATTGAAGAATGTGAGTACCACCTACACAATGATAGATGTGTTACTGGTTTGAAGCATGTCAGTGTTTGTCGGACAGAGCTTTGTTCAGTGTCACCTGGGCTGATCATCTATTGCACATTGAGGAAAAGCTTCAGACAGTCCAGAGAATCAACCTGGCCATATATTGCAGTCATCAAGTTGGAAGCGGGTAGATAAAATCTCTCCAGGCCCAAGTCTCATACATTGTAGACTGGAAAACTTCCAGAGCTCAGACCCAGATGACAGCCGTCATAGAGCTCACCAGTTATTATATAGCTAAATAATATACTTTATATACTAGTTATAATTAGCTATTACCATCATTTATTAAAAGTTATTATTATTACATAATTTTAATACTTGCTTGTACTTACCTGGGATATAATGTATTTTGCTATGTAGTGACTCTCAATGTACAGACTCTTGTTGCCCAAGTGGCTTACAGAAATTGGTAGATACTTGCGTTAAATATATGGACCAGTATGATCTTGCCACGATCTTGACCAAATCAATAGCAATGCACATAGGCTATAGAACTACCAAGTAAAAGCATGTTTCTTTCGCTGTTTGACCCTTTCATCAGATTTACCAATGCCCTCTTTGGCTTGGGTAAATCATTTGCCCATAGACACATTAAAATAACTGAAGCAACTGGTGGTTTATTTCAGTCTGCCAAAATTAATGGACGGACGCTTGTATGATGAATGCACTTTTTCAGCTGGAAAGGCCTGACTTTTTAAAAGTCTTGAAAGTCTAAGGAGATAAAAAAAAATAAAAAAAATGAAATTCTGGAATGGTTCTGGCAAATTGAGATTCTGGTATTGGAGATAGGATTGTGAGTTGAAGACACATGCTATCTTTGTATACTTACAACTTCCATTTGCACCTGTTACGGACTCTAACTATACTTAATTGTTCACATGTGCAACCTTTTGTTGAGGTTAACGTTATAGCTTTATAGCCTGCTGTAGCAGGCTATACCGGCCAATATAGGCCCCCTACATCGCGCCTCTAACAAGGGAGCAGGCCTTTAATGGCCTCTATAGCCCAGCTACGGTGGGCTATAAAGCTATTAGAATACTCCCTCCCCTCCCCCCCCACCAATTGGGGCAGAATGTTCTAATTAGTACAACAGAGGTCTCACGGAGCCTGAGGTGATTGAAATCCCTTCGGCTCTGAAGCCTTTGTACACAGTTGTTGCTGTTCAGTCTAACAGTCAGGTCTTGAGTCCTTTCCTGAATTCCAGCAGAGAGCGTGAGGTCCGGATGTGTAGAGGGAGGTCATTCCAGGCCCTGGACATAAGGTATGAGAAGGAACGACCTCCGCTGTGGCTTCAACGTATGTAGGGGGCGTGAGCGAGCTGAAGGGAGGCGGAGCGTAGGTGTCTGGAGGGTTGATGGAAGTTCAGGCGGTGGTTGATGTATGCTGGTCCTAAGTTATGTAGGGCTTTGTAAGTGTGGATCAGTACCTTGACGTGGCATCTCTTGTGGATGTGGAGACAGTGGATATTCTTGAGCTGGGGGGGTGATGTCGGTCTGCTTAGGGAGGTCGAGGATGAGTCTGGATGCCAAGTTCTGGATGGTATGTAGCCTCTTCAGGAGGAGTGAGGTGATTCCAACGTAGAGTGGGTTGCCGTAGTCCAGTTGGCTGGATAATAGGGCTTGGGTGACATGGGCCTGGTGTTTACCGGGAGCCATTTGAAGTTCTTGCGGAGCATGCGAAGAGTGAGGAAGCAGGCATAGGGGACTGAGTTGATCTAGCTTTTCATGGTAAGCTTGCTGTCCAGGATGATGCTGAGTTTGCAGGCACGGTCTGTAGGTGTGGGTAAGGGCCTTAGTTATGATGGCTACCAGGAGTCGTTCCACGGGTGAGATGGAGTTCCGGAAGAGCAGTACTCCCTTTTTATCAGTGTTGAGTTTTATGCAGTTGCCCTTCATCCAATCTGCAATGTTAGTCATACACCTGTGGAAGTTGGCTCGCATGGTGGAGGGTTCTTCTGATAGCGACAGGATGAGTGTCGTCGGCAAAGGAAATTATGTTTAGTCCATGGGTTCTGATGTCTGCCAGGTGGGTCATGTAGGCGTTGAACAGGGTGGCGCTGAGGGATGAGCCTTGAGGGACGCCGCAGATGATTGTCTTGTGTTCAGAGGTGTAGGGAGGAAGGTGTATTCTCTGGGTTCTTCCTGTGAGGAAAGATGTTGTTCCATCTGAGGGTATTTCCTTGAATTCTGATTTGGTAGAGTGTGTGGTGGGATACGGTGTTGAATGCTGCTGAGAGGATCAGGGCCGCCATTTCCCTTCGGTCAAGGAGGGCTCTGATGTCATCGGTGGAGGCAATGAGGATTGTTTTGGTGCTGTGGTTGGCGCTTAATCCAGACTGGGAGATGTCTAGAAGGTTGTTGTTCTCCAGGTGTTCCGTGAGTTGGTGGCTGATGGCCTTTTCGAGGACCTTGATGGGGAAGGGGAGCAGAGAGATGGGATGTATGTTCTTGAGTTCACTGTAGTTGGCGAACGGCTTCTTGAGAAGGGGTTTAATTTCGACTTGTTTCCATTCATCGAGGACCGTGTCCTTGGTGATGAATGCACTGAAGATGGTTGTGAGTTTGTTGATGATAGACTTGCTCCCAAGGTTGAAGATGTGGTGGGGGCAGGGGTACGTAGGTGCTTATGAGTGGACTAAGTTCATGATGGTGGTGGTGCCTTTCATGGCGAGCTGGTCCCAGGTGGTTAGCAGGTGGTCTGGGTTTGTCTCTGAAGGAGCGATGAGGCTGAAGATGTTGACAGCGGTGGGTTGGGACTTGAAGTTTTTTCAGATGTTGGAGATTTTGTCATGGAAGAAGTCCACCAGGGTGTCGCAGAGGTCCTGGGCGGGGCTGATGATGTTTTTGGAGGCAGAGGAGTTGGAGAACTTTCTGACAATGTCTGTGGTTGGCCCTGGCCTCGATGCGGTAGGCATGGGCGCTTCTTTTTGTGTTTCTCAGGGGTTGGTGGTAATGGTTCAGCAAAGTTTTGTAGCATGTTTGGTCTTTGATGTCCTTGCTGGTATGCCACCTTCACTCAAGTTGCTTGCATTTGCATTTTGCAGTTCTTAGTTTTGTGGTGTACCTGCTGGCCTGTGTTGGACTTGGCCCTTTTTGGCAGGTTCACCCCTAAACTTTTTGCCTGTCTCCTAGCCTTTTCCCTGTGTAGTGTTGGTGGTTTTAGGCCTCTGCGCACTTTAGCACTGTGTCCCAGTGTAAAGTGCGGGCGCACGCTGAGTGCGTGTGGTGAGATTGGCCTGCCCACCCATAGGAATGCATGGGGGATATGAGTGTCCATGGTAATTCCTGGTGTGAGAGGAGTGCAGGGGCGAGTTTAGTATGTGCGAACTCGTGAGAATAAATGCTGCGTAATGGTGTGCGCAGATTTATTGTGGCTAGTGGAGAAGTGCCACTTTTAGAAGTTGGCATTTATGTGTGCTCTGTGTCTGCCTGCCTGATGTGAATTGCATGTCTGGCTTGTGAGTGACAGGGGCTGGGAGGTGTGTGTGGCTCCAGGAGGGGCAGGGTGAGTCAGCGCAGTGGTGAATAGGGAGATCTGCATCTAGATGGGAGGGAGGAGTTGCACCTGGGACCTGAATAGGGCTGTGCCTTCCCTCCACAATGCTGGCTCCACCCCCTGTGGTGCGTCTGATGTCCCTAGCCTGTCCTGTGAAAGGAGAGAGGAGCTGAGCAAAACAAAGTGCTCCAAAGCTCCCCCAAACCAGTTGCATCTGGTTTTTCCTTAAACCCTGCACCTTTAGACAAAGGAAAAGGTGTATAAAAGAAGGGGCTGTGACCCCATGAAGAGGCTCTCTGTTGAGCTGTTCCTTTGCTGAGGGGGCCTGCTGCTGCTGGGCTCCAGGAGGAACCGCCACTAGGGACTGCCTCCCTGCTGGAGGGCCCTGTGAGCTGGCCTGCCTGAGCCCAGCCCTTTGCCGCCCCCCTTTTATCCTAAAGGGCTTGCTTTGGACTACAGCGCCTGTGAGCGCTTTATTTTGCCTTTTTGCAGAGCGCTTGACTTTTGCCTTTGTAAGCGCTTTATTTTTCCTTTTAAGAGCGCTTGACTTTTTGGGCTTATGAGCGCTGTGTTTCTGCCCCAGGAGGACTGCTGGTGGCCTGCAGCACGAAGCTGCACCGTGTGGGATTCGCCTACTTGACGTGGGACCAGCGGGAGCCCACCCCGCGTTATCGCCGCTAATTTGTGTTGGAAACCGAGCGGGAGCCCACCCCGCATCGGTACCTTGAAAGCAGGTGCCCACCCTGCTTATCTGATTTATTGTCCTCACGGGTGCCTACCCCGCATCTTGAGAGGAATCACCGCCGCGGCACCGAGCTGCACAGAAGGAGAAGCCGCCGGCCGCCGCTCGCGGCGAAACAGGAAGACAGGCATTCGGAAAGCCTGATTGTGGGCGGGGCCGCGTGACGAGGCGGAAGTAGCCCGGAGCCTCGCGGGCTCCAGAACGAAGTCCTGGTCCCGAGGAGCGGGACCGGGTGAAGCGAGGCTCAAGTGCGGCGCAGGGCTCCCATACGTGCAGAGAGCCCCGCAAGTGCCGTTGTTGACAAGGAGCAAGACGCCGCCGCAGGAGAAGTCCGGAGGAGTCCCGCCGCCGGAGACCGGGGAGAGCGCAGTGAAGTCCCGGTGAGTGGGGCTCAGTGTTATGGTGGTTGGGGGTATGTCGGGGCACATTTTCGGTGCCCGCCCCCGTGACCAAGCCTCGGGCACTGCAGGTGCCGTGCTCAGTTTTCTTTCCCGCTGCCCCGCTTGACAGTGGGCAGCGGCAGTGCCTGGGGGCATTCTTGCCTCATTTCCCGCCTTCCCGGAGTAGCCCTGCAGGGGCCCGGGTTGGTGAGGCACAAGTAGTGCCAGTGCCTGTTTTGGTGGCTTCCCCAGCTGTCCTGCAAGACCGCAGGCAGCTGCAACGCTTGGGGGCATTTTATTCCTCAGAAGGAGAGAGAGAGAGAGAGGAGTGAGAGACACTCCTGCCCCAGCGCTTTGCGCACTTTTGCTTTCGCTGCTTTTTGCAGCCAGCCCTGACATTATGGACGTTGGGCATTTGAGCCCCTGTGAGAGGCCAGTTGGCCTGGGGGCCAGTTCCAGGTTGTGTGCCCCCGATTGGGGCACCCTGTGTTTATGATGATTATTACCTAATGTGTTTATGCACCATGATTCTTGCCTAATGTGCTTTTACGTATGAGGTTGGTGCATAATGTGTGATGCTAATAAGGTTTGGGCCTAATGTAGATTTATGCCTAATGAGATTCATGCCTGATATGATTCAGGTGTCCCCTCTTTTAGGTGGCAGGATAATGCTGAGTACAGTATTTGTCAGTAATTACTGGTTGTGACCTACCTTTTTACAAGTTCTACATTTACTCTTTCCACTTTGTGATGGTCCTGACAGTGGCCCAATTGGCCCTGTCAGGTGTATATAGTCCCCTGTAAATACTGCCTAGTGCCAGTTGGCACAGTGTACATTGTGTGATTATGATCTAATGTGTTTTATGATAATACAAAGGCTATTTTTTATATAACCTTGTGTGGAGTTTCCTTTGTGGTGTGCCCAGTGTGTTGCTGTTGTGAGTGTGTTGCGCAAACGCTTTACACATTGCCTCCGGGATAGGCCTGACTGCTCGTGCCAAGCTACCAAGGGGGTGAGCAGGGGTTATCTTGGGTGTGTAACTCCCTTGCCCTGACTAGAGTGGTGGTTTCTGCCTGGCTTTGGCGCAAGCCTTAGCCAACCAGAAATCCCATTTCTAACATTGGTTGTCAGCGGTGAGGATAGGACTTGCGTTTGCGCAGTACCACAGCGACAACTGGTTGCACTACAAACTCTACATTTAGATAATCACGTGTGTGGGGATTATTGTTCTGAGTTTTGTTTTAATTCTTCTCCTAAAAGTGTCATTTGTAAATTGTATACTCTTGCTTCAGCTCAGAAACCTAGGTCTCCTGTGTTGCACGTGTCCCTGAGCGTCCTGCCAAAATGGAGTCTGCTTTTGATTTTTGTGGTCTCTTTAGATACAGTATGGGGGAGTTGGTGGACTTCTGTAAGGAGAGAGACATAGCAGTGAGTGGGTCGGACACCCAGTCAAAACTGAGGGACAACCTGATCCAATGGCAAAAGGATGAATGGGACTGTGAGCGCAATGAGGAGAAGAGGGCCCTGGCCGCACGCCAAGAGGGTGGTGGGTCTGAGGGGGACCCTGAGGAGTCTGAAGAGGAGGAAGAAAGTGACAGGACAGGGACGCCAGTAGATAGTGAGGACCCCATAGATAGGGAGTCCCTTGCTGGGTCCAGTGTCGGGGGCAGTGCCCCATCCCTTTTCCTGTCCCCAGAGGAGTGGGTGGATAGGAGGGAAGAAAGGGAGAATCAGCTGGCTTTGGAGAAGCTCAGGTTAGAGCATACCAGGGAGATAGCGCAGCTGAGTATGGAGGAGAAAAAGCTAGAGACCGAGAGGGTCTTAGCGCAGGAGAGGATGGCGGAGGCTGAGAGGGCCTTCGCCAGGGAGAAATTAGCTCGGGAGGGTAGATTATCCCCTGAGTGCAGTTGTAGTTTTCTGGATTCCCCAGTGAGGGTGGAGTCCAGTGGTGGCAACAATATACAGTCCAGTGCAGGAAGTCCCAGTTCCCAAAATATGGTACCTTGTTCCAGAGAAGAGGAGTACAGGTTGAAGTTCAGGGGCAGTAGGAAACTGTCTCACCAGTCTTGGGTGGATTTTTCGGATGAATGTAATGATGCACTGGCTGATTGGGTAACGGTTAACACGGAACAGGATTTTGAAGGACTGTTCGATCTGGTTATCAGAGAGCACCTGCTCAGTTGTTGTTTGCCGGGGTTGCGCCAACACCTGTTGGAGGGTGGGTTTTCTGATCTATGGGAGTTTGCATGTGAGGCAGACCTCTGGGTGGAGGCCCAAGGTTCTGAAGAGGCATTGGGGAGTGATCCCAAAAGTAGTGGCTCAGGTATCTTCCCGTCCTGTATGGGGGAAGAGGTTCAGTGTAGCCCAGCTAGGTCCCAGTGTAGTGGGAGGGGTGTAGGGGCTCACGTCCTGTCTCAGTGGAGTAGGAGTGAGTGTGGGACTGAGTGTCCCCAGGTGCCCGAAACCCAGTCTCAGAGCCTGGATGGTTTCTTCAGGGAACACCAGGTTGGGAGCCTAGGCTGTCCTGTTAGTCCATTTGAGGAGGATCTCCTAGTGTCTGGAGAACCTGGAGCGTCTGTAAATAGAGCTCCAGTGGTTCTGGTGTCTGGCAGTGCCGCTCCAGTTGGGAGGGTACAGAAGTCCGGATTGAGGGGTGAGAGGGGGATGTGTTCCCCAGTGGAAGAACCAGTGGGTCAGGGGCCAGCCAGAAGGGCTGAGTCTCCTAGAAGTGACCATGGTGACACCACTTCTGTCGTGGGGGATCTCTGCGCACTGTCAGATGGACAGGGGTCGGGAGGTCTGCGCCACGCAGACTGTCACGCAACACATGAGTCATGTGTTACCCTCGGGGGCTGCTGAGTGCGCCCCGGAAGTCCTGGTGTGCCAGGCAAATGCTCAGCCGTGGGGTTCAGCCCCAAGGTTGGGAGGCCAGGTTCAGGATCCGCCTGATCTGGAGGAAGGGACATCTGTAATCAGTGTCCTGACCGGTTCATCTTCCAGGGGTACCGCTCCAGTTGGGAGGGTGCAGAACTCTGGAAGGGGGTGCAGAGGGAGGAGTCCTCGCCTCTGACCCCGGTGCAACCTGAGGGGTTAGACCCTAGGTTGGGAGACCAGTTTTGGAGAGAGGTCCTGAACTGGTGGGAGAGTTGTGTTCTGAGGGTGCCTCTCCAAGGAGGAGAGTGCGGAGCCCTAGAAGAAGAGGTAGGGGGAGGAGAGCCTCACCCGTGACTTCTGGTCCGCCTGAGGGTGCAGACCCTAGGCTGGAGGATCAGTGGCAGTCTAGACCTGCCCTGATGAGGGGAAGAGTGGAGAATGGCTACTATGTGCCAGGGGTTACTACCCCCACTCTGTGAATGGGCAAGGACCAGTGGCATCTGGATGGCCTAGGGCCTGGTCCTGGCCGCGGACAGCTAGGGAGTACCAGTGGGGTAGCCCAGTTGGTCCAGACAGCTTTTTCAGAAGGAACCACATGGGTTCACCGTGGCGTAGAACCGGAGGGTGTCCCTGCAGTTGCGGGCCCGCGTCCGTGTTCTATCGCCCCAAGCAGGGAAGCCCATCACGGTGGTGATTGGTCTGCCCTGCGTTTTGGCTGGAAGGGGTTGTGTTGGACTTGGCCCTTTTTGGCAGGTTCACCCCTAAACTTTTGCCTGTCTCCTAGCCTTTTCCCTGTGTAGTGTTGGTGGTTTTAGGCCTCTGCGCACTTTAGCACTGTGTCCCAGTGTAAAGTGCGGGCGCACGCTGAGTGCGTGTGGTGAGATTGGCCTGCCCACCCATAGGAATGCATGGGGGATATGAGTGTCCATGGTAATTCCTGGTGTGAGAGGAGTGCAGGGGCGAGTTTAGTATGTGCGAACTCGTGAGAATAAATGCTGCGTAATGGTGTGCGCAGATTTATTGTGGCTAGTGGAGAAGTGCCACTTTTAGAAGTTGGCATTTATGTGTGCTCTGTGTCTGCCTGCCTGATGTGAATTGCATGTCTGGCTTGTGAGTGACAGGGGCTGGGAGGTGTGTGTGGCTCCAGGAGGGGCAGGGTGAGTCAGCGCAGTGGTGAATAGGGAGATCTGCATCTAGATGGGAGGGAGGAGTTGCACCTGGGACCTGAATAGGGCTGTGCCTTCCCTCCACAATGCTGGCTCCACCCCTGTGGTGCGTCTGATGTCCCTAGCCTGTCCTGTGAAAGGAGAGAGGAGCTGAGCAAAACAAAGTGCTCCAAAGCTCCCCCAAACCAGTTGCATCTGGTTTTTCCCTAAACCCTGCACCTTTAGACAAAGGAAAAGGTGTATAAAAGAAGGGGCTGTGACCCCATGAAGAGGCTCTCTGTTGAGCTGTTCCTTTGCTGAGGGGGCCTGCTGCTGCTGGGCTCCAGGAGGAACCGCCACTAGGGACTGCCTCCCTGCTGGAGGGCCCTGTGAGCTGGCCTGCCTGAGCCCAGCCCTTTGCCGCCCCCCCCCCTTTTATCCTAAAGGGCTTGCTTTGGACTACAGCGCCTGTGAGCGCTTTATTTTGCCTTTTTGCAGAGCGCTTGACTTTTGCCTTTGTAAGCGCTTTATTTTTCCTTTTAAGAGCGCTTGACTTTTTGGGCTTATGAGCGCTGTGTTTCTGCCCCAGGAGGACTGCTGGTGGCCTGCAGCACGAAGCTGCACCGTGTGGGATTCGCCTACTTGACGTGGGACCAGCGGGAGCCCACCCCGCGTTATCGCCGCTAATTTGTGTTGGAAACCGAGCGGGAGCCCACCCCGCATCGGTACCTTGAAAGCAGGTGCCCACCCTGCTTATCTGATTTATTGTCCTCACGGGTGCCTACCCCGCATCTTGAGAGGAATCACCGCCGCGGCACCGAGCTGCACAGAAGGAGAAGCCGCCGGCCGCCGCTCGCGGCGAAACAGGAAGACAGGCATTCGGAAAGCCTGATTGTGGGCGGGGCCGCGTGACGAGGCGGAAGTAGCCCGGGAGCCTCGCGGGCTCCAGAACGAAGTCCTGGTCCCGAGGAGCGGGACCGGGTGAAGCGAGGCTCAAGTGCGGCGCAGGGCTCCCATACGTGCAGAGAGCCCCGCAAGTGCCGTTGTTGACAAGGAGCAAGACGCCGCCGCAGGAGAAGTCCGGAGGAGTCCCGCCGCCGGAGACCGGGGAGAGCGCAGTGAAGTCCCGGTGAGTGGGGCTCAGTGTTATGGTGGTTGGGGGTATGTCGGGGCACATTTTCGGTGCCCGCCCCGTGACCAAGCCTCGGGCACTGCAGGTGCCGTGCTCAGTTTTCTTTCCCGCTGCCCCGCTTGACAGTGGGCAGCGGCAGTGCCTTGGGGGCATTCTTGCCTCATTTCCCGCCTTCCCGGAGTAGCCCTGCAGGGGCCCCGGGTTGGTGAGGCACAAGTAGTGCCAGTGCCTGTTTTGGTGGCTTCCCCAGCTGTCCTGCAAGACCGCAGGCAGCTGCAACGCTTGGGGGCATTTTATTCCTCAGAAGGAGAGAGAGAGAGAGAGGAGTGAGAGACACTCCTGCCCCAGCGCTTTGCGCACTTTTGCTTTCGCTGCTTTTTGCAGCCAGCCCTGACATTATGGACGTTGGGCATTTGAGCCCCTGTGAGAGGCCAGTTGGCCTGGGGGCCAGTTCCAGGTTGTGTGCCCCCGATTGGGGCACCCTGTGTTTATGATGATTATTACCTAATGTGTTTATGCACCATGATTCTTGCCTAATGTGCTTTTACGTATGAGGTTGGTGCATAATGTGTGATGCTAATAAGGTTTGGGCCTAATGTAGATTTATGCCTAATGAGATTCATGCCTGATATGATTCAGGTGTCCCCCTCTTTTAGGTGGCAGGATAATGCTGAGTACAGTATTTGTCAGTAATTACTGGTTGTGACCTACCTTTTTTACAAGTTCTACATTTACTCTTTCCACTTTGTGATGGTCCTGACAGTGGCCCAATTGGCCCTGTCAGGTGTATATAGTCCCCTGTAAATACTGCCTAGTGCCAGTTGGCACAGTGTACATTGTGTGATTATGATCTAATGTGTTTTATGATAATACAAAGGCTATTTTTTATATAACCTTGTGTGGAGTTTCCTTTGTGGTGTGCCCAGTGTGTTGCTGTTGTGAGTGTGTTGCGCAAACGCTTTACACATTGCCTCCGGGATAGGCCTGACTGCTCGTGCCAAGCTACCAAGGGGGTGAGCAGGGGTTATCTTGGGTGTGTAACTCCCTTGCCCTGACTAGAGTGGTGGTTTCTGCCTGGCTTTGGCGCAAGCCTTAGCCAACCAGAAATCCCATTTCTAACAGCCTGTTTAGAGGCTCTCTCCGATTTAGTGGGAGCTACTCTTTCGGTGTAGTCGGTGATCCAGGTGGGGAAGTTCTTCACAGCCTGTTCTATGTTGGTTGAAGTGTCCGGGTAGGAGGAGTTGAGGGCGTAGGTCCATTGGCTTTCAGATAGTGATGCTGAGCGGCTTGGCGATAGTGCTGGACGAATGTTCTACATCTAACAGCCACACGCAGGGCCATGGTTGTTAGCTTATGAACATTCACAGCAAGAGCTGTGAGAGGGGCTGAAGTCAGCCCCTGGTTCTTTCCGGCTTGGCTGAACTGCTTTTTGTAGTTCAGCCAAGCCAGGGAGACCCAGGAGCTGAGCAGCATTCAGCCCTCCCTCATTCTGAAGCCCTAGTACCACTGAGCTACAGGAGGAGGGAAGGGTGAAGGCTACATGTCCTCTGCCTTTCTTTTTTCTCTGCCTAATTAATATTTTTTCGAGAGGCAAGGGAAAGAGAAAAGCAGAGGCTTTGTATTAGGACATTGAAATGTTGAAAGCAGCAGGACTACACCAGTTCATACAGGCCGCTGCTGCTCCATTGTCTTCAAAGGAGCTCTCAACATTCCAGTCTTCTAATCAACCTTCAACCACTGATGACAGACTGAGTTTGGCGGAAGTGAACATCCCCACTTGCCCCCTTAATAACTTCAGCCTAAAATTGAACATGCATTGCATATTCTTTTGTCAGTTTTAAGGACCCTTATACATATATTTTCTTCTAAAGGCACTGACATTTAAGAAATGTAGGTCTGGCTAGATGTACATTGATACCCTATCAGATCCAAGGACTGGTATAACTGTGTGCCCTTTTTCAACCTGAACAGTGTAGATCAGGAAAAAAAGAAAAGAGACGTGTCTAACTGGTAGTGGTTTTTTTGGGTGCTTTTTTTAGATCATGGGTGCTACACCTGTTTACTGCTGCAAAAAAATGTTTTTGTAGCCTGTACTTATTTTTACATTTATCGCTGATTTACTGTATTGTTTAGTCTTATGATTTGGTCCTTTACTGATTTATGGGATAATATATTTTCTTCTACATTTTTAACGATCAATGCCAATGTCATTTTCTTCTGTTTATGTGTTATGATGAAAAATGCTACTTTTTATGTTTTTATGCATTTTATGAATGTGAACTAAAATATATTTTTCTAATGCTAAGAGCTTCATCAGGGTATGGTTGTGGGTGATGAACAGCTGGACATCTTTGATCATAGTCTAATGACGAAGCTGTTCATCCTCTCATCCTTAATGACCTTGTCCGTGCAGCCTACGAATCCACGAAAAGCTGGTACCCTATCTAGAGTCATTTGATTTTTACAGGAAGGAATAAGAGCAAGGCTGGACAACCACGGAAATCAGAGGAGTATGTATGACTTTCTGGATGCGTTAAGGCGACGAACGAACTGGGTGAATGGGCTGATAAATGCCCTCAGAGCTTGTGAGCATGAAGATCTTGCAGAACGTCTTCGGATGGAATATGATGCACTTCAGCCTAGTTCTGGTAAGGTTTGTTTTCTTGTTGTAAACTATTTTGTTTTGCAACAGGCATTAGTCAGATGGGTCCTCACAGCAAAATATCTCAGTACTTGTGAAAAGCACAGTCTAGATAGGTACATCTCTCTTTTTATGTGCTGCAAAGAAGAAATTCATTGTCGAGAGATGTGGTGTCTCAGCAAAGGGGTTTCATCTTGCACCACTGGTGTTTCTCAATGTTAAACCTTCAGGTAATGATTTAAGCAGGTAATCAAACATGTTTGTCAAAGTTATATTTCAGTTAGATGTGAATTCAAGAAGAAAGCCACTCTCTTGGTTGCCCGGAGGAATGCAGTGCATACACAGTGAATACTACAGGCCCCATGTGTGCTTTTCAGATGAAATAACAGAGGCTCCCGATACCTGTGGCTTGGCTTAGGAGGTAATGGAATCCTGCAATATCTGAGGCAGGGGATAAACTCAGAGAAGAATCCTTCGGCAGACTTTCTTGCGCCATACCTTTTTTCTAGTGAAGAAAGTTTCACTTGTGGTTTCTCCTTTGGTTTTAGCACTTCTTCCTAAAATCGGAGAATCTAAAACAGACCCATGGTTTCTAAACTATTCTAACAGTAAGACTGTCTTTTGTGAATGAAATGCGGTTGCCAAGCAGTAGTAACTCAGTTTATGATTGGCATGACCCAGGCAGGTAACACTTCGACACTCAGGCTGAACATTTAAAAATAGTCTAAAATGATATTAATACAATGCAAGATATTCATAGTAAATTGTGTATTGCCCAAGTACTTACTGCCAGCTTCTAGCTGGTGGTATCTTCCTGTAGAAAAAGAAAACACAAATAATGCATTTAAAAGGAGCCCAAAACCATGTGTGCACTTCATTTATTTAATCAATCGTCTTGCTACTTCCTTGCAACCCAGTCGCCCTAGGAAGCCTCAAACCCTTGGTTCTGTGCATATCATAGGGCTGCAGAACAAAAACTTTGAATTTTTTAGCAGAAGTGCAACTAATTCTACTTTCAGAAATAAAGCAGATCATACAAATCTATATGTAAAACTGCCAAATTGTTTTTTTTTTTTACCATATGGCATCACAGCCAGAGCTTCTGTCTTTGGAACTGGAGAACCATGTTCGAGTTTCGGAGTCGGCTCAACATCCTGTGATTCCAGGAAAATCACTTCATCTCCCTGTGCCTAAAAAATGAAAGTGATCTTGTGTAATGTTACTGGTGCTCAGGTAAAGTACTCTAATACCTCCGGGTTGAGTTTGCGCTCTATAAAACTGCAAAAAAATAATAACATCTTTTCTGCACCCAATATATCACCCATTTTTCCTCTCTATCAGAACTCGCCTTTCCCTGATCTACTCTGACAACAAATGTAATACATTTGTGGAATTTCAGTCCTCTTTAGGATTCTGACATTGACAGTCTAATCCACAAGAGTAAAATCTCAGGCTCTCCCCTCTGGCTCATGCTTGCTAAAATATAAAGAGTCTTTCACCAATTTTTGCCATTAAACAAAAGTAATAATTAATGCCTCTAACATTGGCATTATACATCCTTCATTTACATCTTCAATCAAGGCAGCACTACTAAAATAAAACATCCTTAGATCCTGACTGAAGTATCAGACTATCGCCTCATGTCACAGCTGTGTTTGTGACGAAACTATTGGAGAGAGCTATATATAACCAAATGCAGAATTTTGTTGAGGTCAAGTACCTTTTTCACCCTGTACGATCGGGATTCCAATCAAGCCATAGCACCACAACGGGGATAGTTGCAGCCGTAGGTAGCCGGCGGATGTGGAGAATTTAATACCCCTCGTCCAACTAGACATCTCTCTGACTGGCAAATGTGGAGAATTGAATAGCCTTTTTCTTACTAGACCTCTCGCCATCCTTTGACACTGTGAATCACCACATCCTTCTTGCTGTATTTCTGTGTCAAGGGCATGTTTTTAAAATTAAGAATAGACACTTCTCACTTTAAGTACCATTACAGAAGCTGTGACATCCCTTGCACGTCTTTTCTATCACCTCTTCTATTTAATCTCTTTATTCTCTCTTTGGCCTATTTGATGGAATCCTTTGGATACCCATTGTTAGGTCTGGCATTAGTCAAGACCTTTTGAGTTACCTAAAATTATATGTAATGTACTTATAGAAAGAGACTTTCAGTCAGCCCTCTTCATTCATTGGCCTGCTGTTGTGTGATGGTGAGTTTCGCCTCCTGCATCCTGGCCAACACCTGTCCTAAATGCCGCAGGTTGTTCTGCCCTGAATTACTAAACACCACATCCAGGTAGGCCGCACAGAACTCCTCCAGCCCTCAAGAACACAGTTTATCAGGTAGGGAATTGTGGCAGGAGCATTGTTCAACCCAAAGGGCATTACTTTAAACTGAAATAGCCTTTCTGGGGTAGAAAATGAGTCTTCTTCTTGGCACTTGCTGCTAAGGCAACCTGCCAATACCCACTGGTGAAATCAAAGGTGCTCAAGTAATTTGCAGCACCTAACCGATTGAAAAACTTATTTGCTCTCTTATTTAGTTGGGCAGCGGTCTTGGTTACCTCATTTAGGGCTTGGTAGTCCACAAAAACCACAAGTATGTAGACCCTTGCTTTGTTACAGGCAGCACAAAACTAGTCACAAGACTACGAGATCTCCCAATGACCCCCAGGTCCAATATCTTGGCAACTTCTGCCTTAATGCATCCCTGATCCCAGTCAGACATTCGGTACATTCTGCCCTTCACTAGCAGACTGTAACCTGTGTCTATGTTGTGGACACAGACTGATGTCAACCCTGGAACCGGCAAGAAGAGGTTGGAAAACAGCCCCAACACCTCTCTACACTCTCTCTCTCTCTCTCTGCGGCTTGGGCGTTACCTCTGGATAACTGAACCTTTTCCGTAGTGCCATCCCTCACGTCACCATGCAGCAGGTCAGGATGAGGCTCACTGTCTTCCTCAACCTCCCCAGCCATGGCCATGACATTTACTATGTAGTGCCACTGGAGGTAAGGCTTCAGCCATTTCACTTGGAACACCCTCCTTGGTCCCTGGTGGCACCTGTGTCCACTGTGTAGTTAGCCACAGAAATCTTCGGCGCTACCTTGTATGGCCCACACCATTTGTCCTCCAAAGCCCTGACCCAAAACAGACTTCAGCACCAACACCATCTGATCTTCCTGATACCGAGTCAGTGTAGCTTTCTGGTCATACCAGTCCAACAGCTTGGCTTGTCATAAAATGTGACTTTGTGTGACTCATGCATTGCCCCATCAGCTTCCTGAGGCCAATCACATGTTCACCACATCCTTCAGTGGAGACACTAAGGTTCCTTTGCACCCTTTTCTAAAAATGAGTGGACCCAACACCTGGTGTCCATCCAGAAGTTAAACAGACTGAACCCAACTCCCTTCTGCTAAATATTTCTGTTGGCGAACAAGCGACATGACCGGGAAAGATTCAGCTTCCTTCTTAGGTTTTCTGGCAGAGTTGCCATCTTGCTTTTGAGTGTCTTGTTGTACCGCAACATCGAACCATTAGTTTGTGGGTGGTGCGACGTGGATAAGTGGCAGGCCATACCAGCTTGCTTCCACATCTCTCTTGTGTATGAGGAGATAAAGTTAGTTTGCTAATCAGAGATCACTGTTCTTGGAAATCTGACCCTAGAAATGATCCAGGAGAGCTCTTGCTACCACCTTTGCAGTCGTACTTCTCAGAGGTACAGACTTGGAGTACCTGGTGGCATGATTCACCACAACCAAAATATACTTTGATGCCTGACAGTGAAGTGGAGTTCAAATGGCCTTACAATGTCTATTCCCATCTGCTTGCAACTAACATAGCAAGCGAAACAGGTTTGAAAGAACCTGTCTGTGTCGCTGTGCTTCCTTGGCCAGTAGGTCCATCCTATCCTGGGTTCTTCTAATACCCAAATGTCCTGCCAAGGGCATGTCATGGGGCAGTGACAACAGGAGGTTCCTTTACTTGGAAGCACTAGCCTCTTTCTTACTCACAGCTCAGGATTGACTGACTCGCTATACATTAAGACACCCTCCCAGCAAACATAGTGACCTGTTCCAAGGCTTTCTTGGGAAGTTCCACAAGTGTATGGCACTCCTACTATTCCTTGCGGAAATCTTCACGGTAGGCCACCAGCAGCTAGCAAACCCTGCAGTTCTGGAGGCAACCCAGACAGCAGCAACTGGTCCACTTTGGTAGCCTCATCCTTCTTTCCCTCTGGAGCAAAAGTGATGACCTCCACTGCAGTGCCTTCCTGGAGTATGCCCTTTCCTTCAAACTACCTTGATCCCTGCATATCGGGAATGTTCCCAGTCTCCTTTTGAGACTGCTTCTCAGCCTGTGCTCTGACCAACCCAGCTGTTGATGTCCAAGCCATATAGGTTTCTGGTCCTGGCACCAAACCTGGGGCTAACAAATGATTGCTCAAGAGACAACCTGGACCTTGTTTCTCTCTCGCTCCCACATTTACAACGGCCACCTTGCCACTGATTTTTGCCTCTGCTCGGGCAAGCGGGTACTCCATTTCCTCACCACTGGCTACCAAACCTGTATCCTTGGTGCCAGGGAGAATTTCCCTAGGTTATTTCCTCAGGCTTGAGATAATTCCTCTTAGCCATAGTCCTGAAAGCTTCAGTATCCCCTAGGGCAGGCAGCTGACTAATGTCCAGAGCCACTAGGCTGAGTGCAACAGGGCCCCCTCGAGTCCCTTCACCCACGTGTAACACGCTAGCTATCATGAGTGCTGCTGGTACTGGGTCCTTTAACTGACAGTATCTTCTATAGTGTCTCACCTGGTGGCACTTATAACAAGTCACCACCTTGGACTGGGAAGAACTTTTCTGTCCTTTCTTCCTATGATGCTCCTTAGTGGACACACCATTTCCATTCCTCTTTCGCCTGGGCCCTCCGCGAATCGCTTGGGAATTACCCTGGCCATTACCCTCAGGTTTGATATAGTCTGTGAAGAGCTTGCCACTTGTCAGCCAGTACTGCCTGTTTCTTTGGATCCCTCTCTGTCGGATCTGACAGGTATTGCCTAAGTGGGGTATGTTACTTCTCCCTGAGTTGCTCTGTCACCATCAACAGGTTAAGAGAATGAAAATCTTTGGCCTCCACACCACTCCCCCACTCATTCCAGTAAAGCAATACTCTATGAATCCAAGTCTCAAACAGAACACCACCCGCTCTCTTGCAGTCTCTGAATCTGTGAAGGTACTGAGCAGGCTTCAACCCAAACCTCCTAATCAGAGCTTTCTTCAAACACCCATAGATCATCTGGTCTGCAACAGCATTCTTCCATTGATGGCTTTCCCTTCCAAACGAAAGGGACCCATTAAGGCAGCTGCCTTAGACACCTCATTCAAGGTCTGTGCCTTACAAGCAACCTCAAATCTCACACACCATTTTAAAAATCATTCAATCTTTTAAATTACCAGTGGCCCCACATTGTTACTTGCTGTAGTAATTAGACGCTGTCTCCGCTTCCCTGGTCCACCACAGCATTGCCGATTGAGCGGAGGGAAGCGGATACGCCTGACCCGCCTGACTTCCGGCGGAAGCAGGTCACAGGTCACCTTGCGCCGGCCGGCTACTAAAGTCACATGCCGGGCCGGCGGCGCAGCTGACAGTAAAGCAGAGGACCCACAACCTTCACGTGAGCGCTCTCTGGGATGCGCATGGTGTATATTTTATTTTAAGCTACTAACCTTTGATGCTAATCATTTTACGCTGCCTATTAGTACTGAGGGTCGCCGGTTCTTAATCGTACCTGTTTAGCTGTTTTACCCTTAATTTTAAAAATCATTCAATCTTTTAAATTACCAGTGGCCCCACATTGTTACCTGCTGTAGTAATTAGACGCTGTCTCCGCTCCCCTGGTCCGCCACGGCATTGCCGATTGAGCGGAGGGAAGTGGATACGCCTGACTTCCGGCGGAAGCAGGTTACAGGTCATCTCGTGCCGGCCGGCTACTAAAGTCACATGCCGGGCCGGCCGCGCAGCTGACAGTAACGCAGAGGACCCACAACCTTCACGTGAGCGTTCTCTGGGATGCGCATGGTGTATATTTTATTTTAAGCTACTAACCCTTGATGCTAATCATTTTACGCTGCCTATTAGTACCGAGGGTCGCCGGTTCTTAATCGTACCTGTTTAGCTGTTTTACCCTTAATTTTAAAAATTATCAATCTTTTAAATTACCAGTGGCCCCACATTGTTACCTGCTGTAGTAATTAGACGCTGTCTCCGGTCCCCTGGTCAGCCACGGCATTGCCGATTGAGCGGAGGGAAGCGGATATGCCTGACCCGCCTGACTTCCGGCGGAAGCAGGTCACAGGTCACCTCGCGCCGGCCGGCTACTAAAGTCACATGACGGGCCGGCCGCGCAGTGGACGTGCGCAGCGGGCGTGCCGCTAGCGCGCCGAAGGCACGCCATAGGCAAGCCCGTCTGCGCCCGGCCGGGGCCAGGGGCCACAACCCTGCTCCTTTTTCTAAAAATGTCCTTCGCTACAACGCTGAACAGCTGAGAATACTAAACACGGCCCCCATGTCACATTGTGCCCATTCTATTGTCTCGGACAGCATGGTCTCAGGCTGCTCGCACTGTTCCTTTAGATTATTACCCCCTATTCACCCCCCACGGCCCCTCCCAAAATCTTATAAAATGTTCCTGCTGAACTGTAGATCGCTGCCTAAGCATGCGGCAGAGATCTCTATTTTTCTAAGGGAAGAATGCCCAGAAATCCTGTTTTTTACAGAAACTTGGCTTAACTCGGGATCGGATCCTGACATTGTTCAAGCTCTCTCCCCCGGCTACCTAATTCAGAAAATAGATCGAAGCTCCGGCAAAGGTGGCGGGATTGCCATTATTTATAAAAACCACCTCAGCTGTCGTATCTCGGAGGGTCCTTTACTGGACTGCGAGAACCTCTTATTTACAATAGGATTTACCCCCACGCTTTCCTTGTCAGGCATCCTAATCTACCGCCCCCCTGGCGTATTGGGTCAATTCTGTAAAATGTTACCAGAGATGGCCGCTAGTCTTGCTAGTACTTCTGCTAATTTCACCTTATTAGGTGACTTCAATTTGCATTTTGATGATCCATCACATGTGGCCGCGGCAGAGATTACTAAAGATCTTGCCTCATATCAACTTACACAAAAGGTCACCAACGTAACCCATGAGAAAGGTAATCTCTTAGACCGCATTTTTTCTAACTTAGAGGAACTAACGGGAATGCCTCCTATTCCCATACCTTGGTCAAATCATTTTTTGATCCCTTTTTCTTGGACCCCCACCTGCGTTACCCCCTCATCTAGGCCAATAAGAATTCGGTCACGCCCTTGGCCTAAACTCCCCTCAGAAGAATGGATACGGGAGCTAGAAAACACTAAGCCGTGCACCAATAGCGATCCAATTATCGCCAACGAAAGATTCAACCACTGGATTGAGAGCACTTTAGACCAGGTTCTTCCGAAAAAACTGACCCAACTGAAAGTGGGTCCTAACAGAACACCATTGTATTCCCCCAAGCTCTGGGCACTTAAACAGATTTGCAAGAAATATGAAAGAGTCTGGAGAAAGGATTTTTCTCTAAACAAGAAAACGGAATACAGGGAAGCCATAAGATCATACAAAGCCAAAATGAAACTGGCCCAGGCCTCTTATTATGATGAAAGAATTTCCCTGGCAGCCAATTCTCCTCGTGAGATTTTTCGCATAGCGAAAACATTACTCAAAGCTCCCTCACCCCCGGATAGACCTGATGCCACTGGCCAACGTTGTGATCAACTTGCAGACTACTTTTACAATAAAATCCAAACAATCTACTCTTCATTCTCCCCGGTGGACAGTCTAAACAAATTCCACCCAGAGGATACAGACCTACGCAGTAGAGACCACCCCCCCCCTTGAGGCATTTCCCCTGATGGAGTGTGAATCTTTCCAAACCATCTCGTCTCTCGTAAAGAGCGGGTCGCCTAGAGACCCAGCTCCACCTAGTATTTTGAAACAGGTGTCTGAAATAACTTCCCCGGTCATTCTTGACCTAATTAATGCCTCTCTCCTCCGGAGTGGTCCCACCCCTTTGGAAAAGAGCGATGGTAAAGCCTCTCTTGAAGAAACCTGGTCTTGACCCGGATCAACTGGGTAATTTCTGCCCTATCTCGCTTCTCCCTGGGATTAGTAAAATAGCTGAGAAATATGTCAACACAGAACTTTCGACATATCTGGAATCCCAAAACCTCCTCCACTCCTCCAAAACGGGCTTCCGCCCGCGCCAAGGAACAGAGACTGTATTGTTGGCAGTTGTTGAAGAATCTAAAAGGATTCTCGATGCCGGAGGTTCAACAGCTATTATCCTCTTGGACCTTAGCGCTGCCTTTGACACGGTCAACCACCAAATCCTGATTCACCGATTCGGAAGTTTGGGGGTGACCGGGGTAGCTCTAACATGGCTGCAATCTTTCTTAGAAGAGAGATCCTTCCAGGTTTTTGAGGGTTATGTCTCCTCAAAACCTCTGCCTCTCCAGTGCGGAGTCCCTCAGGGGTCGTCCCTTAGTCCGTCTTTTTTTAATGTTTATATGACCCCACTTGCAGAGATCGTGCTCCCATTTGGGGTTCATATAATAACTTACGCCGACGACACCCAACTGGTCGTAGCACTGAACCATACTGACAATGCCTCTATTGGCCTCTGTCCCTGCATAGAAGAGGTAGTCAAATGGATGAATCAATCATACTTAAAGCTAAATGGCGATAAGACAGAGTTGATGCTCCTTGGCAATCCATCCCTCCTCAGGGCAGATGCTCTTTGGCCAGCCTGTATGGGCCCCGTTCCTGTCCCTAAGACCCAGATGAAGAGTCTAGGCATTAGGCTGGATCAGGATCTCAGTTTTATGGTTCAAGCACGGAAGGTTGCAGCTTCCTGCTACGGCATCCTCAGGATGCTATGTAAAGTGCTCCGTCTTCTCCCCTTTTGGACGAGAAACCTCATGATACAGGCACTTATTCTTTCCCGCCTGGACTACGGGAATGTCCTTTACCTCGGAGCTCCGGTTTCGACCTTCACAAAGCTCCAAATGGTGCAAAACTGCGCTGCAAGGATACTGGTGGGGATTTCGAACCGGCAATCCGCAAAACCCGCATTGAAGTCCCTCCACTGGCTCCCTGTCCGGGAGAGAGTGAACTTCAAGGCCATGTGCATTGCCCACAAGATGCTAACCGGGAATGGTCCCACAATCAACCACGCCATGGTCCAGCCTTATGTGGCAAATAGACGGTTGCGCTCTGACGATTTACATCTGGCCGCTGTTCCTAGGATTAAGAGGGCCGGAAGCGGCGGATGCCTTTTTGCTTACAACACTGCTAAGCTGTGGAACATCCTCCCCTTCCCCTTACGAAGGGAACATAGCCATCTAACCTTTAGGAAGTCTTTGAAGACCTGGCTCTTCCCCTAAGTGTGCTGCGTTGTCCTTCTCTGCTACTGCCATAGCGCTGGGATGCCCTTGGGTAGCTACGCGCTCAACAAATGCTGTTTCATTCATTCATTCAAGATATCCTGCCCTACCACATACATATGTATAAGCTCTCTCTTGGAATCTTGGCACTACCTGGCCTGAGCTAGAGACTGAGACACGTTTCCCAGAAAGGAGCTGTTCCTGCTGCCACCCTAATCTTCTCCTTCTCAAGGGCAATCATTTCCCTCTTCCGCTTCTTTTCTCTTATATTTTCCCTCTCTTCCTGCTCTCTCATTTTCTCTTCAGTGGCCCATTGCTCCTGTCTCTCCTGCCTCCTCTCATCTTGTCCCTGGCGAGCTAGACTTAGCTTCTCCCTCTCAAACATCCTGCCCTCCTCCTCCTGCTCAGCTTTGAGTTTCTGGAGAGCCAACTTCAAGTTCAGGATCTCTACCAGACTCATCCCATCCAAAGGATTTACTCCTGGAACTGGTGAGTGGTACCCTAGAATATAGAAGTGGTGTGTATTGAGGAACCTCTGGAATGTACGTTAGGGGGCACACTTGGTGTGCATCTGAGAAAGATCTGTGCTAAGTGGACTTGTCAACCTGACTCTGATCCAGCGGGTTACTAGCAACAAGCATTCATACACAAAATACTCACCTGGGCCCATTCATTCACGCTAACTAATAATCACCGCTGGTGGGAATCAGTTGTACTCTTTATCAAAATCCCTGCTACCTATTACCTTTTCTGATTGAAGAGTAATGACTTACCAATGGACCTTTGATAATTGGGGTTGAAATGAGATCATACAAACATAATTTTCATTAACCACCTGAAATAACCACTGACTCAGGAAGTTTTAAAATGTTTATCTAAATTCTTTAGCAGAGTAAATTACAATCCACATAATACTTAATCGCATATCAAGGAGGATGCACACTATTGTCACCTATTGATCACAAATGACGGCCCCTCAGAAAGGAGAAGATAGAGACAGCAGTACAAACTAAAGATTACGCATTTATAGTTACCTAAAGGTGTGAGAAACCAAACCCCTTGGCCAAGGAGTTGGAAAGGGTCCCAGGATAGAATGGAAACCAAGACCTCCGGACCGGATTCAAGACAGGATAGGTGACCTCTCTACCAACGACGCCAGCGCCGTTCCCCTCTCTGACACTTGGTTCCTCCTCGGTTCTTCCGCGTCTTCCTCTAATAGAGTCCGCCCCCCCCCCACTTCAGGACTTCTTTGGACAGCTGTTCAGTCTGTAATCGATCAGCTCTCGTCTATGGCAGCATCTGAGCCTAAGTGCACAGTTTCTCGCACTTCCCTCTGCTCTCTGCACACTCCAATGCTAAACTAATTAGCTAATTCTATATCTATTATACCCTTCTACGCCCATGTACCTCCCATTAATGTTTCAAATTTATGTGCCCACTATTTCTGATTGATCCTCACACCACGTTAATTTAGTCAACTTTCTTAAGCCCATTGTTTCTTAAAATACCGCCCCTCTCAATTAATACATTTGCTTTATTACCCACCCGTTTCACAACAATTTTAATACAAAGTATATACAAAATGTATCATTTTGTAGGACATTTCGAATGAACTCTGAAGGTGATCAGCGGGTCATGTCCTTGGACATCTTCCAAGTTGACTTCATCGCTTTGCTTTGTTAGTTTTCAGGGCGCATGCGCAGGTCACATGTTTCTTGAGCTGCCGTTTAGTCAACCCAGGCCCACTTTACGAACTACTAGAAAATCAAAGAAGAAACCTATTAAAATCAAAAAAATAAATGTTTTCATTGTATACCTCCTACTTCTACCCTAATCCCATTTTATTATAAATGTCTATCCCGCATTAGTAGCGTTAGAATACCACATTATTAATTGCAGCAATGCGAAAGCTTTAGCATGTGAGAACATTAAACGGCCATTTTAGCATACACTGCGCAGAAGCAAAAGATTCCCTCCAAGCAAAGAAAGACGTCATACCACATGACATGGTTGACACATGCGCAGTAGATTTCCCGCGCTTTAGCAGCCATTTTGGATTAGACGAGGATTACTTATTAGTGGAAAACACATAGGCAAGCATCTTCTAGATAAAAATGTTGTGTTTGCACATTATTAATAAAGACATTACAGGTTTTAGTACAAATTAATTAATACTGTGAGAAGATTGCTTTCGAGCAAGTCTCATTGTGAGTCCTTGCTCCATCAATCCCCTCTCTCATGGCGTTTCTGAGCCATCAAATTACCTACAACCAGATGCCAACTTAACATATTTCCGTCACATTTTCATTTTTACATTGTCTATTCTTATCCTTTCCTTTGTTTCTTGTAAATTTCACTTCTCAGATCTTCTAATTCAATCTCATCAAATTTCCTTTTCTTGCCTCTTCCTGTCACCCTATATGTTTCCTTCTTTCTACAACATTTGCACCATATCATTATTGACAATACTATTATTGCTATCCCTGCTAAGGGTACTATTATTTGACCTATAAGTCCTTTCCCTACATTAGTAAACCAGGTACCAATTGACGCAATGCTATTTGTCAATCTTTCCCATACACTATCAACTTCCAGTGGTTTCAAGTTTAGTAATATTCTTTATATATGTACCGATTTCTGTACTTTTGTCTGGAATATACGTGCAACAATGTTTCGTTTTCAACAATTTACAGACTCCGCCCTCTTTTGCTAACAATATATCAAGAGCAAGTCGATTTTGCATAACCATGGATCTAATCGCAACCATCTCCGCATTAATCATTAGAAATCCTCCAGCAGTAGCCGTTGATAAATGATCAACCACTGTAGACAATTTACATATTCTCCTTGAGTTCAGAATTACTCCCACTGAAGGGATCAATGCACCAAATATATCACCTACAATTTCTGAAAAACTAGCTCTTTTACTACGTGTTAATTCACTATTATTTTCATTGCTCCCAGTGTTTCTTTTTACGTGGTATACTTTTGGAAAAACTATTCCAAAATAACAACTTCCATGCCACCGTGCAGGAAGCCTAAAGTAAGCCTTATTCCCACATACATAATATATTCCAGGAAAAACTGAATCTGTTCCTCCTTTTAGTCCCCAACCTCCAAGAATTAAGAAATTATGTTCACATTCACTGGTACCAATAAAAACATTGTTATATTCAGTCTTTAACCTATGAAGACAAATTTTCCCTGTCTTTACAAAATCTAGAGCCATAGCAGCTTGAGCCTTGCCAGGTGTATAAATACCCTCTTCCTCAGCCCAAGGTGGAAGATGAGCCTTATGCTCAGATGCCTTCTTTTGGAAATTCTGTCTTCTATCTTCAACTAAGTTTAAAAATATCTTCTCCTCTTCACGTATTGAACATGTTAGATTGCTTCTATGTGCATGTGTTATGTCTATCGACTTCATTGTTAAGAAAAATTCTCCCATAAATTGTGCGTCTTGACTACTAAGCACTGGGTTCAGATTCTTTCGAATAGGAACCTCTGAAAATATCACATCTATATTTGAATAATAATACTGAAGTTTCCCTGTTCTATAAAATAAACTAGTTAGTACGCTACATGATATGCCATAAGTTAAAGGCAAATGATATGTTAAACCATCTGCTACTGATTCAGGTAACTTCATACAGACATAACAGTCACTAACTTCCATTGTATCTACGTACTGGAACAATAATTTAGTAAAAACATTTAAACTAGTATCGTTATCTGTTACAACGTGATGAAAATCTGGTTCATCCTCTGCTTCTATTTCTACTCTGTCACCTTTCAGGTTATCTATCCTTCCCTTGGTATCATTGTTATTCTTTTTGTCCATTATCATAAGGTAAGGAATTGCTACAATCACAACTAACCACACTATAAGCACCACTACCAGACTACATATGCATATAGCGCAGCATCTTTTACAACATTTCCGTTTCGGTCTCCCAGAAACTCTGTCGTCAGCCATTTTTGACAAGGAAGATTTATTTTCTTTTTCTTTCAAGACTGTAACGTTATCAAGGTGGTTTCACTTCTTTTTCATAAGTCAGTTCTGCACTTGTTCCTTCGTCACCACTTTCACTTGTCTCTGAACTTTCGCAGTCTTCGAGAATTATATAAGTCCAATCAGGACCTTTAAACTTATTGTTCACGACTTTCAATCTTTTGTTTTTCAGTCCCACTTGTTTGTCCAGATAAGCTTGTTACCCAATTTACTTGTTCTGGGTCTTCACTTCGTGTTACTATATGGTATTTCACTCTTTTAATGACACTAGGCCAATGATCACCCTTTCTGACTTTCTTTGTTTGCACTGCATTTTCACTTTCCGAGTCTTTTCCAAGAACTCCTTTATTCTCAAGGTGTGGCACAAATTGTTTGTCCTTGATTTCACTTTCCCATTCTATCTGCTCTTGTTCAGGTCTTATTGATGTTTCTTCAGTTGCCTGAATGTGAGTCTCTGCTAACTGGCCCTGTTCAGGATTGACGTTTTCATGCTTGATGCTTTCTTGTTCGATGTTTTCTTGGTTTTCTTCTACCTGAACGTGTTTTTCTTGTCCTAACTGGTTCTGATCAGGGCTTATTGCACTCTGTACTTCTGCAGCCTGACCGCGTTCTTCTGTACCCGTCTGTCCCTGCTCAAATTTTGTTGTTTCGTTGTCAATTTGAGCCCAATTTCCTTTCCCTATCTGGGCCTGCTCAGGTTCTCTTATTGTTTCAATCTCTCTATCCTGAGCTTGTTCTTCTTCACCTATCTGGTCCTCACTAATTTCTTCTAACCTAGCTCTGCTCCTTGTTTTGATAAAAACTTCAGGTATCTCAACCACTGGTATCCAGTCCTGACTTGTGCTCGGTTGTTCTTCTTCAGCTACTCCCGAATCTATTACTTGGGATTCTTCAGCTGTCCAACCTTCAGCTTCCTCAGCTATTGATGCTGACTGAGGATCTCTTTCTTCAGGAGGTGGCACCCTTTTGGTGTGGCTTACATGATTCCAATTAGGTAAGCCTGCACATTTCACTGCTGTGTTTGTAACCAATATAACCTGACAAGGTTCGCCCCACCTGGGTGATAAACACGTTTCTCTGGTGTGATGTTTCACTACCACCCAGTCTCCGGGGTTAAGATCATGCTCTTGTTCGGGCTGCCTGGAAACTGCGTCTTCTCCAACCTGGTGAGAGACAGAACGCACTAGGTCAGCCAATGCTTTGCAATAATCTAGAACCATATCATCAGTTATGTTCAGCAGTTTATTTCCAGGTACATGGGCTTGTCTCAAAGCTCTTCCCATGATGATTTCATGCGGACTCAATCCTGTATTTCTATCAGGAATGCTTCTGAGTCCCATTAAGACAAGAGGCAACGCATCTGGCCAATCTAACGATGTGGATGCACACATCTTTGACAATCTTGATTTTATTGTGCCATTCATTTGTTCAACCCCTCCAGAAGCCTCTGGGCGGTACGCACAGTGCAATTTTTGTTCAATTTTAAATGCTTCACAGATTATTCGAATTACATCATTATTAAAGTGACTTCCTCTATCTGATTCCAAAGTTACTGGGAAACCGAACCGTGGAATGAGTTCTCGTAACAACAGTTTTGCAACTGTTATGCTGTCATTCCTCCTGGTAGGGTAAGCCTCCACCCACCTTGAAAACAGACACACTATGACAAGTACATATTTCAGTCCTTTACATGGTGGTAACTGAATGAAATCTAACTGCAATCTCACAAATGGACCCTCTGCCTTTCCAATTTTTCCCAGACCAATTACTGTTCTCCTTCCTGGATTATTCATTTGGCAAGTTAAGCACCTCTGGCAAAGACTCTCTGCTGCAGCCCTAAACCTTGGATTGTACCAATTTTGTCTAAAAAGTCTAATCATGGCATCTCTCCCTACATGTGTGTCTCCATGATACATTCTGGCCATTTGTGAAATCAGGCATGACTGGTCTGCCATCTGAATAAACCCATACGTCATCATCTGCTCTTCGTGTACACCCTATTTTTATCCAAACATCTCTTTCACTCTCCTCAGCATCATCCTGCAATCGTCTCACATCATTCCATGTTTCAGGTGTTGAACATAGCATAAGTTGGCAGCTGATTCCCATTCTTTCGACTTTTCTGTTTACTGCCATTCTATTTCTGGCACAGTGTTGAGCGATTAGGTCTGCATATCTGTTACCGGCTACCACCCAGTCATCTCCTGACTGGTGTGCGGCACATTTCACCACTGCCAATTCTTTTGGTGATTGTATCGCCTCCAATAATTCCTTTACAAACTGCCCATTTTTGATTAGGGATCCTGAAGAAGTCATGAAATCCCTCTGCATCCACAGTTGGCCAAAATCATGCACAACCCCGTACCCATATTGACTGTCTGTAAATATGGTTACTTTTAGATTTTTCCCAATTTTGGAGGCTTTGATCAAAGCAATTAATTCAGCTACTTGTGCTGATTTGACCCCTGGTAAATAGGATGCTTCGACTATTCCAGAAAGTTCACATACAGCATAGGCTGCACTCAATTCGCCATCCTCATGCCTTAGGCATGAGCCGTCCACAAACAGCTCCCTGTCTGGGTTCTTAAGAGGCATTTCCTGTATGTCAGGACGCGGTTTGGTACACAACTCTGTGACTTGCAAACAGTCATGTTCTGTGTCGTCCATAACTTCTTCACAATATGGATCTGGTAATAATGTAGCAGGATTTACAACTGTGCACCTAGCTATGGTCACATTTTCAGCTCCTAGAATTATTCGCTCATATCTTGTCATCCGACTAGGTGTGAGATGCTGAGTTCTAGTTCTTGTCAACAGGATTACAACTGCATGTGGGACGAACACTTTGACATGATGTCCCTTTACTATTGACTCACTTTGTTCAATGCTCATACAGGTAGCAGCTACTGCTTTTAAGCAGCCTGGCAATGCTGCAGCCACTGGGTCCAATGTAGCAGAAAAATATGCTATAGGACGTCTGTCCAGTCCATGTCTTTGTGTTAAGACTGAAAGTGCACAACTTTCTCTTTCATAGCAAAACAATGTGAATTCTTTTGTATAGTCAGGCATACCCAGGGCAGGTGCCTCACATAAAGCATTTCTTAATTTTACAAATGCACTGGCACTTTCATCATCCCATTCAACTGGATCTTTTGCTTTCTTTTTGGTTAACTGAATTAAAGGTTTCGCTAGTAGTGAAAACCCTACAATCCATTGTCGACAGTATCCTACTATTCCAAGAAACATTCTCACCTCTCTTTGTGTTACTGGCATTTTCATTTGCTTAATTATTTTTATTCTCTCAGAGGTTATTCTTCTCTTTCCTCTTTCAATTTGGTGTCCCAAATACTTAACTGCTGTTGTACAAAATTGTAACTCCTCATGTGACACTTTGTGTCCTTCTTCAGCCAAATGATTGAGTAATGTAATTGAGTCGGCGACACAATCATCATGAGTTCTTGATGCGACTAACAAATCGTCTATGTATTGTACTAAGACTGAGTTCCTGGGCATTACAAATTTTTCTAGGCACCTTTTCAGTATTTGATTAAAAATGGAGGGACTTTCTGTGTACCCCTGAGGAACACGATTCCACACATAAACATGGTTTTCGAATTTGAACGAAAACAAATATTGACTATCTGGATGCCATGGAATTGAGAAAAATGCTTGGCACAGATCAATTACAGTAAACCATTATGCATTCCATGGTATCTGGTATAGGATCACTGCAGGATTTGGTACTGTAGGACAACAAGGTACCACAATTTTATTAATTTTCCGCAAATCTTGAACGATCCTATATTTTCCACTAGTCTTTTTCAAACCCATGATTGGCGAATTACAAGGGCTACTCATAACTTCTTTTACTATACCTTGTTTCACCATTCTGCCAATTTCCTCAGTAACTCCTGCTTTCACTTCAGCACTCATTTTATACTGTCTGGTATTTGGGAAAATCGCGCCTTCCTTTACAGTTATCTTTACTGGGTCTATATTTGCCATCAGACCTACTTCTTTTCCCGTAAAATCCCATACCTTTGAGCTCACTGTAGTTTTTAACTCTTCTGGTAATTCATCTTTGGTTATCAAGGAGAACATTTCATCTACCTCCGTACCTTGCTTGGCTATCATGAATTTGTAAACATGATCTTCATCCGGGGTCTGTATTGCAACACCATTCGGTGTGCAAAAAATAGTGCAATTCATTTTGCACAATAAGTCTCTGCCCAGTAAATTTACTGGACTGGAATCACACACCACAAATTGGTGCATTTCTCTGAAGTTTCCTATTCTTACTTCCATGGGCTCAGTAAGGGGTGTTCTAATCTTTTGATTTGCTACTCCTACAACTTGGATAGCTTCTCCAGAGAGAGGGAGGTCTGGGATGTCTGCTGTTCTCACAGTAGAAAGGGTAGCACCAGTGTCCAAAAGAAAGGTGATATCATTACCTTTTACTTTCCCTTCAACATATGGACCTGACTGATCTACCGGCAAGGATGCGCCAAGTACGCACTCCTTCTCCCCCTCTCTTAGGCACCGTCATTGATAATCATATGGATTAAAATCATCCTGTAATAGAAACTGTGAAGTTACATATTCATTCTTACCACTTCCTCCTTGATATCCGACGTCTGTACCGTGCTTTGCTCTGCTTACATTACCCTATCTAGGGGCAGGTGGCAACTGACTCTGAGGATTTATTCTGCGTCTGTGGATTTAAATTATGATTTGGGCCATTATTATTTTGAATCTTTTTACATTCGTTCTTCCAATGTCCCAACTTTCCACATCCATGACAAGGAAATTTCTTTTTAGCCTCTTCTCTACTCATTCGTCCTCTTACCTGTCCACCATTCCCTGTGTCACCATTCGTTCCAGATTCTTTTCCCTGACTTTCTGTTGGATTATCCAAATTAATTCCCTGTCGCTCAGCCATTTTCACTTGAGCCCACATCACTTTTTCTTGTAGTTTCTTGTGCCTATCCTCAATGTCATCTCCACAATATTTATCATATTTCAAAATTTCATCGATAGGCTTTCCCTGCCTGCATAACATATGTTGCTTAATCATCTGACAAATCTCTGGTTTTAGACCATAAACAAATCGATAGACAAACTGACTCATATTTTTGTCTCCAATATCTTCAAAACCGCTGTACTGTTTGAACACCTGTAATAGACGTTCATAGTAGGCATGTACCGATTCATTTGCTTCTTGGGTAGTTCTGTCTATTTTCACCCAATCTGTTTCTTTTGGTGGTATTTTCCCTTTCAAATAAGTTATTACCTGGTGATACTTTTTCATCACATCATTTGATGGGGCACCTGTCTTTGGATCTCTAGGATACTCTTCACTAGGCCAGTCGATTGTAATTTTACAGTCTGTCCATAAATCGGCAGGTACCACTATGTCAAACAAACCATCTAGGTCCTTTAACAAAACCTTTGAAACTTTCACAAACCTCTCAACCTGCTTGTACCATTCAATTGGTTTTTCTCTCAACTTTGGAAAATCATTTGTAAATGACAAAATGTCTTGCCTGCTCCATGGGACATGAACATAACCTCCTCCTGGAACTTCCCGCATCGGGTACATCTGTTCTTCCTTTCCTGTTTCCTTCAATAAATACTCAGATGTCATTCTATTGGAAGGTGCTTCTTCCTTTTTCTTTGTCCATTTAGTTTTCCATTTATCCAATTCTCCCCATTTCTGTAATACTGTCATTAATTCTTTAACTTGTAATTTTCTACCAGATGTATTCATATTTTCTAAGTCTTTGTCAGTAAATTATGCTCTATATGGTTTCCGCAGTACCTTTGACTTTCTTATTTCAATTCCCATCTCTGAGGCCAAATCCGTTAACTTTTCATGGAATATTTTTACATTTCTGGTTATGCTCCTACATACGAACAATAGTTCTTCTTCACTGTAGGTATTTAAACGATCTACTCCTACATTGCCTGCTATCATTTCTTCTAACTCGACTTTTAATTTATAAATGTCCAAAATCTTTGGGGGTGAACTTTGTCTTTCTATTCCTTGTGCCCATCTTTCTAAGTCTTCTGGAGTTACTACTGTTGCACTTTTAGTTCCTGAAGAAGTTATTATATTTACATCCTTTGAGCAACCAGGTGTGACTCTTCTGGGGGTGCTATTTGCGGATTTTTGAATAAGCAAATCCATTAGTGAAATCATAGATTCACAATCACTGATATGATCATCAATTATTACAGCTTCATGTTTAGGAATATCCACAGGGGTAGTCATAACTAGAGGTTTTGGACAATTTACTTTGTCTCCATATAAAGGAACCACGGGACCAATGGTTACAGGTATAGTCAGAGATTCAGGATGTACATTTAACTGGGTTATTTTCTGTATTAATTCTGTTCTATTTCTGTCTAAAGCCTCTCTTTCCTTATCCTGAAGTACCCTATTAACTGGTGGATTATGCAGTACTTGAGGTACCAATGGTGTTCTCAAAACAGGTGCACTTGGGGAACATCCACCCAACTCTTCCTGGTATGGTGGAGGGTTCTTTAATATTTCTTCCATGAATTCATCTTCGGATTCTCCAAACCCTGTCACATGTTTAGTTTTTTCTTTGCATTTGCTCCCTAGCTGCTCATCAGCCATGAATACTGGATACAAACCCTCAGAAATCATTGCTCGTCTCCACTGTTTCATCTGGCTTTCTCTTGTCCCATTCTGGTATCTAGGGAAAAATCCCCTATAACCCCTATTGCTCCTGAGTCTATCACTTTCGAATGCTTCGGTCTCCCATTCTTCTAGGGCTTCGTACTGCGTTAATCTTGGTCTGGGTTCTAATTCATTCATTCTCATTCTTAAATTTTGAAGAATTCTCCCATTGAAAGTACCATTCTCTGGGAAAGCTAATACTCCGTAATCTTTTGTATATTCTATCCAATTTTCTAACCATACACAAGTATGATAACCCCTCTCCATCATCATGAATGAGGCGGGCGTTTTTGCTGGTGGAATGAGAATTCCTTCCCTAGTTTTGATTGGCTTATCTTTCTTAAAATAATTCTTAATCTTTTGTAGGAATGACAATTTTCTCTTCTCTCCGTACATTTTGGGTAAATATCTATGTATTGAATTATATTCTGCAAAACCTAAAAATCTCCTGTCTGGACGGGTTCCTATCAAAGTCGGGTCGTGATTCCACATACAATATCCACTATCCACTAATATTTCGATTTCTAGTCTGTCAACCAATCAAATTCCAGCTAACATTTGTCTCGGGCCAATCCCAGCGCGGCACCTGTGACGTCAGTATTACTCCTGACTACTGTCCCCTCCTTTACAAGACTCGCTCCACACCTGCTGTTTTAACCAATCCCAGCGCGGCGTTTGTGACGTCAGCTCTACTCCGACAGCTGACCCTCCCTTTACAAAAATCGTACGCAAATATTATTTTCTCAATGCTTCTTATTAAAATTCAGTAACAACATAAAACATTCGCTATCTTGTCAGTTTCCCTAAATTGAAAAGGATAGATTTCTCACACGTAGTAAAACCCTTCCGTTTACTAGACATACACTACGAGTAAAACCCTTCCGTTTACTCTTCACGTAAGCTTCGGAAATACCTGCTACTCCTTCAAGGTTACCCTTTCTAGGTGATATAACATCAAATTTTCACAAGCGTATTCCTTTGCTGTCACTCACACACACAGAGTCCCTAACAAGTACTGATAGCCCTGCTTAACTTTCCAGTACTATTTCTGCCTGACAGATAACCTCACTGCAGTATGGCTTCCACTTACCATCCGCTATTCAAATTCCCCGGGAATTTCTAGACAACATAAAACAAAACTTTTAAAACGGATGTTAGTTCATAAAAATAAAATTCTCATTACCCAATTAACAGAGTATAACCATCCTCTGATAGCCAGAAAACTGATCCAGCGGGTTACTAGCAACAAGCATTCATACACAAAATACTCACCTGGGCCCATTAATTCACGCTAACTAATAGTCACCGCTGGTGGGAATCAGTTGTACTCTTTATCAAAATCCCTGCTACCAATTACCTTTTCTGATTGAAGAGTAATGACTTACCAATGGACCTTTGATAATTGGGGTTGAAATGAGATCATACAAACATAATTTTCATTAACCACCTGAAATAACCACTGACTCAGGAAGTTTTAAAATGTTTATCTAAATTCTTTAGCAGAGTAAATTACAATCCACATAATACTTAATCGCATATCAAGGAGGAAGCACACTATTGTCACCTATTGATCACAAATGACGGCCCCTCAGAAAGGAGAAGACCGAGACAGCAGTACAAACTAAAGATTACGCGTTTATAGTTACCTAAAGGTGTGAGAAACCAAACCCCTTGTCCAAGGAGTTGGAAAGGGTCCCAGGATAGAATGGAAACCAAGACCTCCGGACCGGATTTAAGACAGGATAGGTGACCTCTCTACCAACGACGCCAGCGCCGTTCCCCTCTCTGACACTTGGTTCCTCCTCGGTTCTTCCGCGTCTTCCTCTAATAGAGTCCGCCGCCCCCACTTCAGGACTTCTTTGGACAGCAGTTCAGTCTGTAATCGATCAGCTCTCGTCTATGGCAGCATCTGAGCCAAAGTGCACAGTTTCTCGCACTTCCCTCTGCACACTCCAATGCTAAACTAATTAGCTAATTCTAGATCTATTATACCCTTCTACGCCCATGTACCTCCCATTAATGTTTCAAATTTATGGGTCCACTATTTCTGATTGGACAGGGCCAGGGGGTTGATCCTCACACCACGTTAATTTAGTCAACTTTCTTAAGCCCATTGTTTCTTAAAATACCGCCCCTCTCAATTAATACATTTGCTTTATTTCCCACCCGTTTCACAACAATTTTAATACAAAGTATATACAAAATGTATCATTTTGTAGGACATTTCGAATGAACTCTGAAGGTGATCAGCGGGTCATGTCCTTGGACATCTTCCAAGTTGACTTCATCGCTTTGCTTTGTTAGTTTTCAGGGCGCATGCGCAGGTCACATGTTTCTTGAGCTGCCGTTTAGTCAACCCAGGCCCACTTTACGAACTAATAGAAAATCAAAGAAGAAACATATTAAAATCAAAAAAATAAATGTTTTCACTGTATACCTCCTACTTCTACCCTAATCCCATTTCATTATAAATGTCTATCCCGCATTAGTACCGTTAGAATACCACATTATTAATTGCAGCAATGCGAAAGCTTTAGCATGTGAGAACATTAAACGGCCATTTTAGCATACACTGCGCAGAAGCAAAAGATTCCCTCCAAGCAAAGAAAGACGTCATACCACATGACATGGTTGACACATGCGCAGTAGATTTCCAGCGCTTTAGCGGCCATTTTGGATTAGACAAGGATTACTTATTAGTGGAAAACACATAGGCAAGCATCTTCTAGATTAAAATGTTGTGTTTGCACATTATTAATAAAGACATTACAGGTTTTAGTACAAATTAATTAATACTGTGAGAAGATTGCTTTCGAGCAAGTCTCATTGTGAGTCCTTGCTCCATCAACTCCACAGCGCCCTCCTCCTGGGTTCCCTTCATGGTTCCCTCCCCAGAGTTTACCACATCCTCCTGTGTTCCACCCAGTCTCTCAAACTGGTCCCTAATGAAAACACATAGAACATCTCTGTCCCTGCTTCTTGGAGCTTTCCACCATCTGTTCCTACATAGACCCTTCGGCGATCTACTAACCTGGTGCTAAGGTCTACTCCCAACCCTGTGCTATTCATTATCTACATGCGTAGACTTTGGGTGGGAAAAAACTTGACTTATTGTGCCACATTTTACATGGTTTTACAGCATTCCCCAAGGCAATTTTCCAGGAGCAGAGAAACCCTATAAAAGGTCTTTTTGCCAAGTTACTGGACTAAGATGTATCAAATCCAGACATTTGAGTTTCCTGAATTGATTGACACCATACTTCTCAGCTTTGTAGACAAGACCACAGTAGCCACCTCGGGCACTGCTTCCTCAGATTCAAGTGTCAAGAAGTTAGTCATTCCCTAAAAAGCTTGCACTGCATCTGCAGATGCAATATGACCTGAGACCTACACATCCTAGGATGTGCAGTCCCTTATACAAAACTTACAGCTACTTATGTATGCCCTTGAGGAGATAGTGAATTGCTTTTTTGTTTGGGCCATCATTGAGAAACACCTCCAGTTGGCATCAGACCTCTCGTTTTTACTGCCTATGACCACCTCACTGACTTCAGTATCAACTATAGCTGCTTGCCAACAATTTTGCCTCAGTACCCCAAGGGCTTGCATCCCTCATAAGGTTATACTCTTTTAGTTTATTTATTAAATCGCAAAAACGGATTACAGCAGATATTACAAGCATATACAATGCTAATGTAGTATTACATCATTTCAGGATCAATGAACCAATACTGCTTTTCTCCCTTTTTATCAATACAACACCCCCTCCAACTCCCCTCCACCCTATCCCAGCAGTATATTAACGGAACATATACGAAGAATACAGCAGTACATCATGGAAACAGTAGTGTAAAACAATATTATAGCAGTCTATATAGTATTTCTCGGATTTGGGTGATAGCCATAGCAGCGTATATTTAGGTCATATCTGGGTGTGCCAGCAGATAGGCAGTGAGTGGAGCCCAGAAATCGATGGGTCCGGAGGCCTCGGGTAACTCCTCTGCATGTATATTCAATTGTTCCTTACAAAATACAAGATCACAAACCCATTTTCTCAGTGTCAGTACAGCTTTAGAATTCCAGTACATTGCAACTGCATGTTTAGCCATTAGTGTAGCTACTGCTACAATACGTCTGTTACATGGTTTAATTTTATTCAACAGTCCTAACAGGCACACTTCAGGTTCACATGCAATTTTTTCATATGTCATATCTGATAGTGCTTTCACCACCCCACTCCAGATTTTGAATATAGCAGGACACATCCATGCCAAATGCACAAAATTCGCTCCATCCTGTCTGCATCTGGGACACCTCGCATCTTCACGCAATCCAAATTTTAACAATCGTACGGGGGTGTAATATATCTGATGCAGATATTTAAAAGGAATAATTCCCAGATTGCAGTTGGCAGTTAAACGTCCAGTCAGTTTACAACACATTTCCCAATTTGCGTGGGACATAGGGGTCTCTAAAACAACTCCCTGGCATTTTTCCAATGCCAGGGAGTTGTACCACTCATTCTCTCGTTGAGATGTAGCATATATTCTGGTGATCAATCCCCTACAGTCACCACCTTTTAAAACCACCTGCAACGCCCTCAGCATTTGCGGTTTCTGTGGAAAATCAAGCCACAGGGCGCGCACCGCCGCCCGCAGTCTGCCATATATAAACCCATGCATAAGTTTATACTGTTGCCCAGCTTGAAAATCTGCCATGGTCAAGAGAGTTCCATTTCGGTATATATCTCCCAATTTTGCAATCCCTGCACTTTGAAGAACATTAAGGGCCCCGCGCTCCCGTGCCACCGATATCCTCAGATGGGCCTCAATTGGCATATCGGGTGCATAAATATACTCTCTCCCCGCACGCTTGGCCAAGGTGTCCCATGCCCACACAGTGCAGTTAACTGGGTTGATGTCCCTACTATTGCCGCCTTCGCAGCTATGGAGAATCTTAGCTGGCAATGGTGTCGGGTACGCCGTATCAGCCTCCACCGCCAAATGGGGCATATACTTCTGCAGAAACAGCCAGTAATGTGAAAACTGTGCCTGGGCACACAGATAGTATAGGCGTGTGTCTGGCGCCTCAAAGCCACCTCTTTCGAACGGCAGTGTTAATGTTTTCCAGCTGCACCTCGGTTGCTTGCCAGCCCAAATCAGTGACAATAAGCAAGTCTGCAATGTTTAAAAAAAATGCGATATTTAACTTTATTGGGATATTGACAAAGAGATACAGCAACTTAGGAAGCACTATCATTTTTACAACAGCGATTCTATCCGCCAGTGACAGCGGCGACGCTTAGACCGAGAAATTTGTTCAGTAATTGCATTGACAGTCCATAGTTCATATTTAACACAATCTCCGGGTCTTTGTGCACCCAAACCCCCAAATATTTCACCGGGTCAGCGGATCAGGCGAGCGGATAGTCCAGCATCACCTCTTGAGTACAATCGGTCAAAGGAAATATCGTGGACTTTGCCCAATTTATCCCCAGCCCGGAGTGCATTTCAAATATAACCTATTCCCGCAGCAGGGGAGATAGCTGTGTATCTGGATCCCGGACATATAATAACATGTCACCTCCATATAATGAGATGATCAATGGGCGCTGCCTAAACCCCAATGCGGCCTCGGAGTGCTTCTGACTCATCTTACATGCTAACGGCTCCAGTGCCAATGAGAAAAGCATCAGGGACAAGGGGCAACCCTGCCGCGTGCCCTTACAAATTGCAAATGCATCCGATACCCATCCATTCACTCGCACACGTGCTACCGGGTTGGTGTACAGCAGCTTTATCCATTTTACAAAAAAGGGTGGCATGCCCATTCGCCACAATACTACAAACATATAGCCCCAGTGGAGCAAATCAAAAGCATTTGCTGCGTCGAGCAGCACAGCAACAGCCGGGGTCTCTGGATCCAAATGGTGCAGTACTGCAAAAATTGTACGGAGATTATGCACCGTAGATCGCTTGGGGACAAACCCCGATTGATCCAGGAGAACTAACTTCGGAATCGGAGGTTGTAGTCTAGATGCTATCATTTTGGCCAATATTTTGGTAGCTAAGTTTTTAAGAGATAGCGGTCTGTACGATTCACACCTATTAGCTGCTTTTTCAGGTTTCAGAAGTGTGACTATCAAAGCTTCCCTGAGGACGGGGGAAGTACTCCAGTTTCGTAGGCTTCTGCAAAAACTTTTAGTAATTGCGGGGCAAGTTCTTCAATATATGTTTTATAGAACTCACTGGGCAGGCCATCAAGCCCTGCTGTTTTGCAGGTAGGTAGGAATCTAATAGCTGCTTTTACATCATCCTCATCAAACGGTTGAACCAAATATTCACGTTGCCCATTTGACAGCCATCTCAGCGCTATATCGTCTAGATAGTCATTAACATCAGCCTCAGCTGCCTCCTGCCCAGACCCATATAATTTTGAATAAAAATCAATGAATATTTTACCAATCTTAGATGTGGAATGCTTGGAAATGTCGTCACCATCTAGTAATTCAGTGATGTGCTCCTATCCCCTAGGAGCTGACAGCTTATGCGCCAGCGAGCGACTAGGCCTCCCGCCCTCCCCATTGCCATAGTATTGTGCCCTGGATCGCCTGTATTTGTGTAGTATCTCCTGATCCGCAGTCTGGTTATGCTCAAAGACCAGCTCTCTTATCTGGGCCAGCGTGGCAGATGTCGGATACCATTCCTAATCTCGCTCTAACGAGCAAATTTTATCTGCTAGGTTTCTTATTCTTTTCCTGAGGTCTTTAAGCACACCAGCCTGCGTACCCATACACACTCCCCTTATTGTAACTTTAAATGCCTCCCAGAGAGTACCTGCACTGTCCACCGACCCCTCATTTTCTGAGAAAAAGTTATGTATTGCCACCCCAATTTCGGCCTGGAATACTGTGTCAGTTAGGGAGGACGGCTGCAACCACCATTGGAACGGGGGTCTAATGCAGGCCGGAATCATAAGTTCAATCAGCACTGGTGAGTGGTCCGACAGCGTTCTAGCCAGATTCTTAACCAAGACCGTCCAAGGGGCCGCCTCCCGGGACACCAACCGATAGTCAAGCCTTGACCACGATCCATGCACTGTGTACCTACCCGCACCTCTGGGTTTCGCGCCCTCCATATATCTATAAGGCCCTCTATCAACTCACTCAGAATCAAAGCCGCCTGCTTCCCACGTCCCTCAGTATCGGTGGAGCGATCTAATCTGGGATCCAAACAAACATTCATGTCACCGCCCCATATAACAACTGATGTTGGATAGGAGGAGATACGTCTCCACACATCATTAAAAAAGGTAGAATCGTCGATATTATGCCCATTAGTGTTTACAAATTGTACCATTGTGTCCCCCAGCTTACCCAACACAAGTTGTACCCTACCCTGTTCGTCCCTTTCAGATCTAATGAATGTGTATGGAGTACCTTTCTTAACTAAGATCATTACACCCCTAGAGTATGAGGACAACGAGGAAGCCACTCGCAGCCCCGCCCAGCGATATCCGACATGTAGTTCCGTGTTTTTAGTAAGATGCGTCTCCTGGAGGAATGCAACCTGAACACCTTGCCTGTCCAAAAAAGCTAGCGCATTGCGAATTGTTTTGGGGGTTTTTAACCCACGTACATTCCATGTTATTATTTTTATCGTATCACAAATGCCGGGTCATTATATATTGTGATATAGGAATATTACCTGATCCACACTGCTGTAATTTAAACCATAAACAATCTATTACTGCTGCTATTTTCCATGTCTGCCATGTACCCCACGTGCCCCAACACCCCTCCACCCACTTCAGCACCCCCAACTTGCCTAAGACAACCCAATCAGAAAACAGTAAACTATCCGCCCCCCGTAACCCGAATGAATAGATGGGGAACACCCATTTGGGGGAACAAGAGTGCATAGAACCTCCCGGTGATGGGGGGAGGTGGCCGACTGTGTCCATAGTCCGACACGGCGGCGCAACATATCTCTTAATGTCATATGGTGGCATCGAATCTGATTCCCGCACATTTGGTATACACTACTTCAGGGCCATAGTCTCATACTCAGTCCCCACAGAGGGCAGGATATCTCCAGCGGAGGTTACCTGCGAATCAAATTTGAACAATAGTTCAGGACTCCACAGTGCTCCAGGCTGTCACAGCATCGCAGCAGGAACGCGGCCCACACCGTCCGCGGCTCGGCAGCAGTCGTGCTCCGGTCGCCAAGCCTCTGCCACATACGTCAGCCACAGCCCCCGGAGGCACACGATCAATCACTGCAGCGGCCCGGGTCCCTCACACCAACCGGCAGCCGCATGGGGTCCGCGTCCGGGCTCCGCATTAGTTAAAGTTGTCTGCGGCGCTCGGCGGTCGCCATTTTGTTGCAGGCCAATTCTGCACCTTGCTCGCTGTTTCTCCACCTCCACTGTTGTCCCGGTGCACGATATTTATATTACCGTGCACTGAGCTCTTCACAGTTGGGATGCCGCTACCGATGTAGCGCGCCGCCGTGTCTAAGTGCAGAATTTTGGTCAGATTATGTAGACGGACGGCAGAGCTGCACTAATGCGCAGCCATCTTGCCGTGTGCCCTCTAGCGCCCCCAAGGTTATACTCCTTAAACTCTAGATTTTAGGAAGGAAACACTTTGGCCAATAACTTAAGCAGTAAGTTAAGCAGGCAGCAGAGGACAGCAGGCTCGGTGCCTCAATGTCTTCTTCATGCAGGAAGCAATTCATCACTAAATATCAGCCCCTTCCACAACTTTACCCACCCATGACCAGATTCCAGCAATGAGGTGTGACAACTTACTCAACATGGGGTGTTCTTTGTTTTCTTTTAGGCAGTAGCCCTATTTGTATCCATATTTTGAGATCACACCCCAGGCTGCCCCCTTGTTGGAGGCAGTATTCAGCTGATGATGTCAGAAAAAAGGTAGGTTCTGGGTTTGTGAGACCTACATGGCAGCCTATCCTTTTGATCTCATGGCTCATGAACCCCCAGAAGCATTTCCCACCTTATTTCTATCACCACTTTCAGGATGGCTTTCTAACAAATTAGTATAAGATGAAAACACCAAAGGGAATCTTTCTTATGATATGTACTAGGGATTTTCCCATATCAAGACATGTCCTGGGTGCCTTTTTTGACACTCCCTTCTGCCTGGGCACCAGTGTTTCCTGGGATTTGCTATCCCGAATGAATAATTTTAATTCAGTATGGTTCTTTGTCCTGAAGTCTTTTCCATGGTTCTTCACCAAAGGTTTGGCTTCCTTGGCAGGGAGCTGTACATAGACGCCATTTGCTTGAAGCCTTATCTGGGCGTGTAGCTCACATGTACAATTTCTCAACAGTTGCAACAACAAGCTCAGTATGCGGTGTGCTTCAGAATCACATGTGGGTACTGAATCATTGGAATTCTACCCTGTGCCACTACGATATTTGATGTTTATCAGTGCATTTTGGGAGGATTTAGCCAGCTTTACTTCCCTCCTCAGGCAAAGAAGTTCAAGTCCCACCTCCTCTTTATCTCTACATCTCCAGCAAGATCATGGCTTCAGTTCCAGGGAAATAAGCTGATTGGTTTGTACTCTGAGGAAGTAACAACAGGCATCTGGCAAACCACTGAGCTCCTGCCACCACCATTGGAAATCCTTCTATGCTTAGTGCGACACTCAGGACCTATCTATGTTTACCTGTTTGATTGGAATCTAACCTTGCCCACACTCCATGTTTGGGTGTTCGCCATTCAGGCTGGGATTGGTGGAATTCTATACCTTTTGTTTCCAACTAAGCTTACACCAGTTCTTCTATAGGATTGTAGCGAGGTTCCCTCCTGGAATTTCCGCTGCTCATCTTTATAGGTCCAGAGAGTGCCATTTGAACGTCTGGAAATGGTTCCTTTCACTTAAGTTAGCAGGGTGCCTTAACATTGCACCTTCTACTAGTCTCAAGTGGCCAAAACCTTTGCTTGGAGCTCCATATTTGTTTACTTACAGGCAGTTAATATTGAGTTTGGAACAGTGGTAACGAAGTTACATTATCTAGTCTGCAGCTCTGTTTTGAACGTTGTTAGGACATAAGTGCTTTTGTGTCACGTGAATAGGGTCCGGCTGTATATGACATGGCTATTAATTTTAGTTTGTAGTATAAAAAGGCTTTAGATTATTTCCTCCCAAAGGACAGGATTTCTTTCACCTCAATGTACATAGTAAGATTTATGTGGTGAGAAAGAGACAAAAAAAAGTATAAGTGCCAAAACACTTGCATGTACTACCTGCTCATAACAGGTGATAAATATAAGCATTCTATTCCCAGAGGAATAAATATAGATTTGGACCCAGTAATTCCAGGTTTGCATGGTTCTCATCCAGGGGATACTCATCAATAGTCATAATCTATGAATAATCCCCGCCCACGTGCGGGATCCCGGAGTATATAGAAATATATATATATATATATAAATATATATATACACATATGTGAAACATATAAATGCAGCCTAAAAAGTTTCCAACATGGCAGAACTGCCGAAATTACATAGGTTTGCATTGTAAAACAAATACTCTCCTAACCCATAAGGAAAAGAGTACATTCACAGCATAATTGTGATATACCAATGCTTTATTGCCACAAGGAAAAACTTGTAATTGCAGGCATTCGCCTGTAGGCTGCATTGCAGAGTAATAATGAAACAAGACAAAAAGAAAAACTGGCACCTTGCCTTTAAGGCTTCCAAGGGTTAGGGTACCGTGCCTTTAAGGCCTGCCAGAGACCCTCTGCTCCCATCATGCACCACAGGTGACAGTTAGGTCAGTTCTTTTTCCGGCTCCTTCTGTGAGGATCCTGGAGTTTTTGCTCTTCAGTTTTTGACTGAAAGATAATTTTTGATATTAAACTTGGAAATTTTGACAGTTTCTGATACCTAGAGGTATATTCGGCTGGCTTTTGGCATTTTTTTGTTCCAAAAATCTTTCCAGTCAGAATGCCTGCTTTATTTCGGAAATGTCCTTCCTGTGGCAAGAAGATGGCACTGTCAGATCCACACTCGGTGTGTATTGTGTGCCTTCCATCGTCACACAATCCTGACCAGTGTTATCATTGCCAGAAGTTTTCGAAGAGGACCCAGCGCGACAGAGAACGCATCAAGCTTCATGCCCTACTGGAGAGGGATAGAGATAGAGCTCCCTCTTCAAGTAAACACCGAGAACGGCATCGCTCCACCTCTCCTGAGTCCAGGAAGAAGCAGGTGCCTGAATGTTCGCCGTCGACGTCGAGATCGCCGTCGAAGAGGCCGAGACATTCTTCAACGTCAAGGGACAAGCCAAGTAAGTCGGCGCTCAGCACTTCAGGCTCGAAGGCTGTGGGTACTGAGAGACTGTCCAAAACTCCGTCGACGTCGAGGCTTCCGTCGACGTCGAGGCACACTCCGCCAACCTCGAGGGGATCGGCGTTGAGGGACTCGCCGGCGAAGACCATGCCGCGAGGGGACATACCGACGTCGAGGCATTCTCCGCCACCCTCAAGGGGTCGACGTTGAGAGAGTCACCGTCGAAGGCCATGACGCGAGGGGACGTACCGACGTCGAGAGCATCGTCGAGGTCCCATCATTCGACGTCGAGGAGGTCGATGACATCGAGGAGGTCGACGTCGAGATCCCCCATCGGCGCCGTCAGGCTACATCAGGGCCCCCCATCGACTTGGGCGGTCGACGTCGAGACCTGTTACTGATCATTCACCGTCGAGGAGATCGGCGGCAGCGTCAAGGGCGACGTCGAAGTCTCCCCGTCGACGCCGACAGTCGACGTCAAAGTCCCCCATCGCCGTGGGCGGTCGACGTCGAGATCAAGATCAGAGCGCAGATCGACGACGAGGGTGACGCAGACCTTGTCGACATCCCGTTCGACGTCAAGGCAGTCATCTCCAGGGCTGAATATTGTACAGATTTCACCAGAGAAATCTCCTACAGTTGCTGAAAAGAATCTTTGCGGCCTGTCCCCTCGCTGGCTGCATGGGGTCGGAACAGGTGCCCGCAGAGGTCCGGGCTCGGACGACTACGCAACGAGACTTTCTAAGTCGCCTTCCAGAAGACCAAGGTCGCCTTCTACACGCCGATCTCGGTCAGGAGGTCGTCACAGCTCGCACGATCATCCACATAAGAGGAGGCGCAGAGCATCTTCTACCTGTTCTTCGTCTTCCATTCGGCACTACTCGCCAACTTTCTCATCTACACCACCTTCAAGGGTGTCTCCTATTGATGACATTGGGACTTTCTCTGACGTACTGGGCAGAGGAGCTAATAAACTAAACATCAGTTTATGTACTCCTGTGATCCCTACATCGGTCATTTTCGAGACATTGCACCATCGTACAGCTCCCAGACCGCTGCTACCTCTGGTGCCAGGTTTTTAGAACCAGCCATGACCACGTTCCTTACTCCAGCCACAGTGGGATCAGTTCCGTCGAGGATTGCAAAAAATACAAAGCTCCGGACCAGGATCCCTTGTTCCTTAGGTCTGATCCTCCGGCGGATTCAATCATTGTGGCAGCCGCCAGGAAAGCGCACTCCGCAGCCTCATCCGCTTCTGTTCCTCCAGAAAAGGACAGTAAACAAATGGACTCTTATGGCAGGAAGATGTGCAATACTTCGGCATCATCGATGAAGATTGCAAGTGCTTCAGCCCTTCTTGGGCGCTATGATAGGTCTCTTTGGGACTCCCTGTCTAGGTTTACCGACAAGCTTCCCAAAGAAGATAGACAAGACTTTCATGAAATCTTGCAAGAGGGCGGCTTAGTAGCCAATCAAATCATCAGCGCGGCGGCTGACGCCTCAGATCTCGCCGCACACGGCTACTCACAGGGCATCTGTTCACGGCGCTCAGCGTGGTTGCGCCTCACAGGTCTAAAACCGGACGCCCAGAAGAAGATCCTAAACCTTCCTTTCAACGGCTCCTCCTTATTCGGTTCTCATGCTGATGAGGAGATGACAAAGATGAAGGCCGAGCTAGACACAGTCAAAGCAGTTGGACTGGAGAAGCGGAAGGAGTTTCGAAACGCTTCCGTCAGAACGACAAGCGGCCCTTCCAACAGAGGGTTCAAACCCCTCAATGGTCCTCCCAAAACCAACAAAAGTTCCAATACCAGAACAAGCGTCCTGGCAGGGGCAGAGGGAACAATAAGCAACAGCAGTCCTCCTCCAAGCAGCCTCCTAAACAGTGAGACATTGCTTCCTCCGCACCCGTTTGCCACTCCGGTAGGAGGGAGTATCGTTTTCACCTGGAAGAGTGGGAAACAATAACAAAAGACAGATGGGTGCTAAATATTGTACAGCATGGCTACTTGCTGAGGTTCAAGACCCCTCCTCCGCAAGTTGCCCCTCATTTGACGTGCCTTCCTCAACACAATGTATTGTTACAGGGCGAAGTGTGTACCCTCCTCTCCAAAAAGGCTATAGAAGAGGTCCCACCTCACCAGCAAAATCAAGGGGTATACTCACGGTACTTTCTGGTCCAAAAACGAGGAGTAGCCAAAGAGTACAGGCCCATCCTCGACCTGCGCCTGCTGAACAGGTTTATAAGAAAAGAAAGATTTCGGATGCTAGCCCTGCACCAGATTTTCCCACATCTTCATCTGGGAGACTGGATGTGTGCCATCGACCTGCAGGACGCCTACTTTCACATTCCTGTTTCAGTGAAACATCGCAAGTTCCTCAGGTTCCAGGTGTCTCGTCAGCACTATCAGTACCGAGTACTTCCATTCGGTCTCAAATCCGCTCCCCGGACGTTCTCCAAGTGCATGGCGGTGGTAGCCGCTTTCCTCCGCAAGAGGAAAATCTTCGTCTACCCCTACCTAGACGACTGGCTCCTGAAGAGTTCAACACCTTCTCTACTCCAGAGCCATCTCACTTACTGTCTCAACCTGCTTCACTCACTGGGGTTGCAAGTCAACTACAAGAAGTCAGTTCTCAACCCCACGCAGAAAATACATTATCTGGGCGCATCCCTAGACACCGCAACGGCAAGCGTGTGTCCTTCGGAGGAGAGGTTGTCCTCAATGTTGATCAAGTGCCGCGCACTTCTCAGCACTATACATCCTACAGCAAGGCAGGTGTCATCACTGCTGGGATCGATGGCCTCATGCATCTTCATTGTGCCAAATGCCAGGCTTTACATGCGGCCTCTACAGCAGTCCCTCGAAGATCAATGGACTCAGCACTCAGGCCGTTGGGAAGATCGTGTCTCTCTTCCTCAGGCGGCCAGGGACTCCATCAAATGGTGGATGAAACGTTCTCACCTTCTGCAAGGGTCCCCTTTCACCAAGTACCTCCGACACAGACTGTAGTTACAGATGCCTCACTGCAGGGTTGGGGAGCGCACATGGGCCAGCTTCAGGTACAAGGTCTCTGGTCCGAGACAGAGAAAAGTTATCACATCAACTTTTTGGAGCTAAGGGCAGTCCATCTAGCTCTCAAGTCGCTGTACCCGTCCCTACAGTCCAGCTCCATTCAGATTCAGACAGACAACACAACAACAATGTACTATCTGAACAAGCAGGGAGGCACCAGGTCACGGGTCCTGTCTCTGGAGTCACAGACCATATGGAAGTGGCTTCTGGCGAGGAGTCTCACGATCGTAGCCGTTCACCTTCCAGGAACCTTGAACGTGCAGGCAGATGTTCTCAGCAGAGACTTCGTAGAAGCACACGACTGGGTGTTAAACGAAGAAGTCGCTCAGGACATTTTTCGGCAATGGGGAGTGCCAGACATCGACCTGTTCGCAGACGCGGCAAATACAAAATGCCCCGTCTTCGCGTCCAGATTCCCACAACAAGGATCACGGGGGAATGCACTTTTGATAGGATGGTCGCAGACATTGCTGTACGCTTTTCCACCTCTCCCTCTGATCCCTGCGGTCATACAGAAGTTTTACAGGACCAATGCCAGAATGATCCTGATAGCACCAGAGTGGCCGCGCCAGTGGTGGTATCCGGATCTCCTGCAGCTGTCCGAAGTCCCACACCGGAGGCTTCCCTGTCAACCGGACCTGTTGACCAAGAACGAGGGAGAGTATTTTATCCCAACCTCTCGTCTCTGCGTTTGACTGCATGGCTCCTGAAGTCATACAGTATGGACATTTAGACCTTCCTGCCGATTGTATGTCTATTCTCAAGGAAGCAAAGAGACCCTCCACTAGGAAATCTTATGCTTTCAAGTGGAAGAGATTCTACCTGTGGTGCAAGGACAACCAGTTTGATCCGACTAAAGGTCAGGAGCAAGTGATTCTTCCCTACTTGTTATACTTGGCAAAGTCAGGCCTACAATATCCCTCCATCAGGGTTCACCTAGCTGCTATAACAGCTTACAGGAAGTCCCCGACCCAGGGTTCATTCTTTCAGATGCCAGTGGTAAAGGATTTTCTAGAGGGTCTCAGGAAGGTTTATCCCCCAGTGAGATCTCCCTCTCCTCCCTGGGAACTTAACATTGTGCTTACGAAACTTATGGGTGCTCCTTTCGAGCCTATTCATAAGGCATCGTTGCAGCATTTGACCTGGAAGGCTGCTTTTTGGTAGCCATCACTTCTGCACGCAGGGTGAGTGAGATTCAGGCCCTGTGCTGTAAGGCACCTTATACTGTTTTTCATGCCAATAGGGTGGTGCTACGTACACATCCGAGCTTCCTCCCGAAGGTGGTCTCGGATTTTCACATCAATCAGGTTATTACGCTGCCCACCTTCTTTCCTAAACCTTCAACTCCCCCGAGAGATCATTACACTCTTTAGATCTCCGGAGAGTGCTGAAGTTTTACCTTGATAAAACTCACACACTTAGGAAGTCTGACCGGCTTTTTATTAACTACGGTTCTACTAACACCGGTCTAGCTGCATCTAAAAGATCCATCTCTCGATGGATTGTCTCTTGTATAGCTTTATCCTACCAGTTAGCTAACAAGACCTTACCAGGCAGACCTAAAGCGCACTCTACCAGAGGGAAAGCCTCTACCACAGCTCTCCTTCGCAATGTGCCAATGTCTGAAATCTGTAAGGCAGCCACATGGCGGTCGGTTCATACCTTCACACGTCATTACTGTCTAGATTCTGATGCACAGGCCGATGCCCAGGTGGGGCAGGCCTCTTTGAGGAATTTGTTTGCATGATTGCAATTTGAATGTAATGTTCTGTATACTCCGTTGCTCGTCCGCAAGGTACTGGGTATGGGCTTGCTACTCTATTCATAGATTATGACTATTGATGAGTATCCCCTGGATGAGAAGGATTAGTTACTTACCTGTAATCCTAGTTCTCATCCAGGGGTATACTCATCATAGTCATAAGCGACCCTCCCTCCTCCCCGGACGAGCATCACTGGAGTTCTTCTATGTTATTGCATCCTCTACTCAGGTGTCTCTACATTATACACCGTCAAAAGAACTGACCTAACTGTCACCTGTGGTGCATGATGGGAGCAGAGGGTCTCTGGCAGGCCTTAAAGGCACGGTACCCTAACCCTTGGAAGCCTTAAAGGCAAGGTGCCAGTTTTCTTTTTGTCTTGTTTCATTATTACTCTGCAATGCAGCCTACAGGCGAATGCCTGCAATTACAAGTTTTTCCTTGTGGCAATAAAGCATTGGTATATCACAATTATGCTGTGAATGTACTCTTTTCCTTATGGGTTAGGAGAGTATTTGTTTTACAATGCAAACCTATGTAATTTCGGCAGTTCTGCCATGTTGGAAACTTTTTAGGCTGCATTTATATGTTTCACATATGTGTATATATATATTTATATATATATATATATATTTCTATATACTCCGGGATCCCGCACGTGGGCGGGGATTATTCATAGATTATGACTATGATGAGTATACCCCTGGATGAGAACTAGGATTACAGGTAAGTAACTAATCCTTATTCTCCATGCTAGGCATTTAACCTGTAATTGCACAGTGTAGGTATGGCGGTACTGTCCAGAATCATTATTTCGGGACCTGGTATCTCTGCACTTAAATTTCAGGGAGCTCATAACCAGCCTCATAGACTAAAAATGAGAGTATTGAAAGCGGGTTCATTAAGATACACTTCCGAGTTAAGTTGTCAAAATGTACATAACTTACATTTTCAATGTTAAAATGACACTGAGTCTGGCCGAAATACACTGAGTCTGATTTGTGAATTTAACAGCTTAAAGGGTGATAGGCTTACAGCCATGACTAAGAGTATGTTAAGCATGTATGGATATGCTACATGAGCCCAGCTTGTCAACATTTCTCTTGATTTATATATAGGACAGCCTGCATCTGCTTAGAACATGTTAAAGCATGGTACAGCTCATAAATCATTGCCTAGGACAACACTTGATTCAAATACTCAGCCTCTGAAGACAAAAAGAGAAAGAGCAGATTGATTAAGAAGGGATAGGCTAGTTAGAGTGCTGTTCTGGCAAGCTCTCTTAATGTGGTCAATCTCTGTTTCTCTTCTAGGGTCTCGAAGCACCAACAACTCCAATCAGTTGAGCAACTTAGGGGCTGCATCTCCTCAGCCTTCTTCTTTGCCCCATTCCATCAACACCCCACCCAGTTATGGTTCACTTCCTCCTACCTTCGCACCTCCACGTATAATCCATCAACCCTCTGCTTCCCCCCTAAACACCTCTTCGGCAACTTCTCTTCCATCACAGCAAACCCCAGAGCGAGCAACTTCAGTGCCAGAGCCTCCACCCCCCTATTATTCACTACCAGACAGGAACTCAACCACTGCAGCCGATCCACCTGGATACTTATCTCAACCACCTACAGATGATACTCTCACAGAGTTTAAGGCTCCAATCCCTGAAACTCAGCCAGAAAGACGGCCATCAAGTACCAGCTCGACTGAGGCAAACAACAATGTAAGTTTCACCAACCAGTAACACCTCTAACCAGCGTTATGACATGGGCAGAACCCTACAAGTTCAATAACCCGTCCGCACAGTAATATTAATCAAGGTTCAGCACGAGGGCCAGAGGAAGAGCATAGGAATTTCCTTAAGAGAAATTATTTAGGAAGCAAACCACGGGTGTAGAGCCAGTCTAGGCTGTGACTGTGATTATGTAAATTAATGGTGCAATCAAGTCTTTTTCCAGTTACTGTTGAGAAAGAAAGAACATCCAGTGCCTGTATTTTGGTTGTCTAGCGTTGAGAGTGGAATGTATTTGGATTGTTTTCCCTCCCTGTTATTTGGGTGCAACGTTTGCTCCACTTCCACAAGTTGTCTCTAATTAAACCATGTAGAGATGGGTTCCCAGCTGTCTCTACATAGATGATCATTAATATTTCATTATACCCCATGGGTAGATCTAATCTCGGGTGCTCCATAATATAGTGTACATTATCAAATCAGTCACCACATTGGAATGCCAATACCTCAACATAACCATTACATCAACCCGTAAGTTACCTCAACGTGCTGTGACGTAGACTTTGCAGACTTATTTTTCCGTGTTCAGGCCAAACAGGTAGGGTGGTAGAGCCATGTCAAAGTCATGCCAAGTTGGGCTAATGGTGATGCAGTTGCAATGGTTTTAGGTAGGTGGGCGCCCTTAGTAGTGTATTGGAGTATATATCAGTTGTGCCATTATTATACAGTACAGCTATAGGTTGTCGACGACCCTATTATAGATAAAATTGCTAACACTGCTTTCATTGTGTCGGAGAGTATGATCATGTGGACTTCTTGTCACAATTTTACAAAAATATGATATATGCAGGAGTCTCTCAGCTCGGAGTCTTTTAAAAAATATATATTTTTATTGGTTTATTTTTAACAATACCCAATTTTGCATTGCAAACCAAATTCATTATGAGGCAATCAGTACACATGAGCGAATCATAAACAGTACATTCATAGGTTACTGTTGACATCATCTACATCTGATAGCTTACTTGTGTAATATAAGTCACCACTATAGGGTCGGTATAAGTGTAGAATCCACCTCCCCTTTTTGTTTCTATTCCATAATCAATAGTTGGGGTTCATTGGTTTTCTCCCCCTATTTCTAGTCCATAGTATCTTAACCATGGGCCCCAGATCTTGGAGAATTTCATTTCTTTGACATCCTCTCGCCTTGTAGGTCACCTTTTCTGCCCCCATGTACAGGTCCATCCCAGTTCTCCATTCCGTCACTGTTGGGGAGTTCAGGGCACCCCAGTATTTAGCTATATCTCTTTTAGCTACCACCAATCCAAGAATACAAAGCATAAGAGTGTGTCTGGGTATGTCGACCTCTGAGAGTATGCCCAGCAGGGCGTATTTGGCATCTTTTGGGAGCAACATCCCCACTATCTTGCTAAGCTCCTCTAATATTTTCCCCCAATACGATTGTATGTGCGGTCATTCCCATAGTGTATGTATATATGTTCTCAGTGCTACGCCGCAGGAAGGGCGGCAACCCCTGAATGCCCTTCCTATTTTGGGGAGGCCGGACCTATCAAAGTAGACCCTATGTAGGATTTTGAATTGTATTAGTCGTGGTCTTCATTTAATTGCTACCTCTCTTGGATGCATGAGGGCGGCCTCCCAGTCCACATCCTTTAGTTATCCTAGGATGTTTTCCCATTGAGTTCTAAGACCTTTTAAGTTAGCAGGGATGTTATTTATTAGGGTCTTATAGGTCCAGGAGACTGCTTTCTCCTGTATTTCTCCCATGAGGAGCGTTCCCTCCAGTGGGGCATACTAGTATAGTAGCTGTGTCCACCTTCTCCGCCCTCCACGTTGTAATTGTAAGTATTTATACCTTTGGATGACGGCAAGCTGGTATTCCCTTTGCAAGGAGCTGAAAGTAATCAAGGACCCTTCCTCTAGGAGGTTCCCCATCTCGGGCAGACGTGTGCCTTCCCATATTGGGGTTTCCCTCGTGTGTTTCTTGTCCCATCCCATCTGTCTCTCTGCCCCCTTCCAAGCTTCTATCATTCTCCGGGTTGCCTGTAGTGGCTTCCTAGTGCCCGCACCCCCATAGAGGTAGTGGAGGTAAGTGTGATTCGAATTGGCCTCTTTCTAATGCGTATGTTGGGTGGTCGCCGGGAAGGTGCCCCCATTCATTGATTGCTACCAGATGTGCTGCACGATAGTAGGATCATATGTCTGGGAAAGCGATCCCATCCTTATATTGGTTACGTTGAAGTGTCTGGTGTGCCAGCCATGGGTGCCCGCGTCCCATAGTAATGTGTGTACCTCAGTGTCAATAGCCCTAAAGACGAATAGCACTCGTTACATCGCATAGAAATACCACGCATGCCTTTACAACGCGGGTATTACTACGCGATGTCAATTACAACGAGTACCATTACAACGCAAAATTTTAACACGACTATACCTTTACCACGCATGCCATTTCAATGCCAAGGCATGCGTGGTAAAGGTATACTCATGGTAAACGTTTGCAAGGTAAGTGACTCCAACCTACCCTACCCTAATCCCTAATGTAGTTCCACTGCACGAGCCTCCCCCAACCCCCAGTGCTCTCCCTACAATAACACTACACTACCCTGCACAACCCCCCGACACTACACTAATTCCCCGACCCTCCCCCGACCCCCATTCCTCTCCCTACAATAACACTACACTAGCCTGCACAACCCCCCGACACTACACTAATTCCTAAAACACTACCCTACACAAACACCACAACAGTACCCGAAACCCTAAAACTCTACCCCCAGCACGACCCTCCCCCTTCCCCCAGTCCGGTCCCTAACCTCTAACACTACACTGCATGACCCCCTACACTACCCTAAAACACTACTCTACAGTACACAAACACAACACTACCCTAAACCCTAAAATACTACCCCCCGCACGACCCTCCCCCTACCCCAGTCCGTTCCTACACTCAAACACTACCCTGCACGACCCCCGACACTACCCTAAATCCTAAACCACTACCCTACACTTCACAAACACCACAACACTACCCTAAACCCTTAAACACTACCCTACACTACACAAACACCACCCTAAAACACTACCCAAGCACGACCCTCCCCCTACACACAAACCTACACTACACAAACATTACTACACTACTTCGACACTACCCTAAACCCTTAAAAAGTAACCCCCACCCCAAGCACAATCCCCCTTACCTCTCTCTCCTCGTGGTTCCTCTCTCCTGGTTCCAGCGTCGACAGAGGGGCGGTGCACGTCGTTGTGAGGAAACGGAACAGCCCAGTTTTCTCACAACGATGTGGATAACCATTACATTGCATGCGTTTTAAAAGCGCATGCAATATAATGGTTTCCGTTGTAATGGTAGTCGTTGTTACATCGCATGCGTTGTTACGCATGCGATGTAACAACTTGCGTGGTAACAGCCTCGTTGTAATGGCTGTTTACCCCTAAAGACTGCCTCCGGTATCCTATAGTGTATGTTTTGGAAGACATATAATAGTTTTGGGAGTGCGATCATTTTGTACATTGCAGCTCTGCCTAATAGTGTCAGGGGCATACCTTCTCCATCATTCTAAGTCGATATGAAAATCTGCTATTACACTCAGAATATTATGGGCCAGACTTAGAGAGGTATTAGTGGTTATGTAGAGGCCTAGGTATTTGAATCCCTCATTCTCAACGGGAAGTTGTTGTGGGAGTTCTCTTGTGTCTATGGGTCCCCCGTTGGGTGTAGACTGGACTTGCCTCAATTAATATTATATCCTGCGTGTCGTCTGTATTCTTCAAATACATGTAGAAGTGTTGGGAGAGTCGTTATGGGATTGGTTATATATACAAAGATATCATCTACGTATAATGAGATCCGTTCATCTCGACTCATCTCTCTGTCTACTGCAAACACTCTTATGTCTGGATGGGCCCTGACCAGCCACGTCAGCGGTTCCAGTATGAGTGCAGATATCAGTGGGGACAGTGGGCACTCAGCCGACACCGCTCCATTAACCCGCACCCTTGCCCTCGGTGAGGTGTATTGCAGGTCGATCCATGTCAGAAATACGGGGCCAAATCCAAACTTCTTCCGCGTCTGTTTCATGAAGGGTCAATGTATGGTATCAAATGCCTTCTCGGCATCAAGGGCTAGGAGTATATGTGGGTCGGTTCTGTCTTTGACCCTGTCAAGCCAGTTAGATAATAGGCGAAGATTAAACCTTGTCGATCTTTTGGGCATGAAGCCTGACTAGTCTGCATGGATAAGGGAAGTGATAACTGGTATCAGTCTCATCGCTAGAATAGTGGCCAAGACTTTGGTTTCTATATTTAACAGTGAGATCGGTCGGTATGATCCACACTCTGTCGTGGGCTTCCCGATTTTGTGAATGACTACCACCGTGGCCGTGCGGAGATCAGGGGGGAGTGCCTCGTTTTCATGAAAGTATAGTTCAGAGTCTGCCCTAATTTCTCGGGCGATTTCTGTATCCCTCAGATCCCAGGCGTTGAGCCTCCAATCAGTCTGTTATCTACGGGCTCATTCTTCTGTTTTGAGCCATAGGGGAGAGTGATCTGATAAGCCCCCTGCCAGGTATTCCACCTTCTCTATCGTCCCTATTTCCCCCGCCGAGGCCAGGAGGTAGTCTAGCCGGGAGAAGACCTAGTGCGCACCGGAGAAATACGAGTAAGCGCGTTGGATAGGGTGGTGTCTGCCCCAGAGATCCATCAGGCCTAGTGTCTGTAGGAATCCGGCCAGTGGTGTTCCCCCGCTGCCCTATATTCGTGCTTGTGCGGTCCATGTAGGGGTCGGCTACATCATTAAAGTCTCCACCCATTATGTGTATGAAGGAGTCAGTTTCCAATAGGATTTCTGCTACTTTATCTAGGATTTCTGCTACTTTATCTAGGGTTTGCTGCTGCAGTCGTGGAGGGGCATAGATGCTGATCAGCATAAGCTCCCTTGGCCCCCATGTCCCTTGCACCACAGCAAACGTGCCGTTTGGGTCCACCCAGGTTTTATGTACATGAAAGGGCGGTGTCTTTCTGATGAGGATGGTAACCCGCCTGGAGCCGGAGGAAAACCCTGGGTGGGCAAGGGTTGTGTAAGTACTTCTCCCAAGAAAGGCTCAGTGGGTACCATAGAGATGTGGTTCTTGGAGGAGGACTATATCTGGTTTCAGTCTTTTAAGATAGTCAGTAACCAACCCCGTCTTGATTTTGAGGCCGATGACGTTCCACGTCATTATGGTATATCCTACCTCACCCCGTGTATGTGGTGGTATTTTTGTCATAACTCCTATGTGTAGGGAGTCTGGATTGTGGAATAATCTCAAAGTGTGTAGGTCCTATGCCTTTGTGTTCCCTGATAGCCCATGAACTAACCCTTCTGCATCCTTATGTTGCATTTCCCCCCTTCCCATCCCCCACCCCACTCTCTCCTACTGCCGACGCACTTCACTTGAACTGTCAACATGACATATGTGTCGTAGGTTAAGCTTAAGAGGTCTGTATCCCCCCGCCCTTTACCCCTTAATAAATGCCCAACAACCTAGTGTGAAGTGTGCCTCAGAACAAAAAATCTGGACTCTTGCTAGGTGTAGTATAAGAGTCTCGAAGGGCACTAAGGGCCCTCTTACTGTCCCGTCGGTCTCCGACGAGCCATTGTATCTTATCCTTCCTTGCTCTTTTCTTGGATTTCTTGTGGAGGTTTCTCACAAGTTGCAGTTTCAGAGTAGAGTAGGGTGCTACCAGTCTGGTTATCTTTTGTAGAAATGGAAGGTCACTATCCGTTCCTGCTGAGTGTTCCTGTTCCGATAGGTCTGGGGTGACTTGCCTTCGTGGTCTTCCTTTGGGATTTATCTTCTTAGGCGTTGCCTGTGCTTGACCTTCATCAGTGTCCAAGGTGTGGGTTCTTTCCTCGGAGTTCCTATCCCTTCTCAGGGGAGTATCTCTGCGCAGTCTGCTTATCTTCCTGGAGCTGCGCTTCATTTTCAGTCTTCGTGGGCGAGGCCTGGCACTGGGCTGCTAATTCATACAGGAATCACAATAGGTTCACGTCTTTATTGTGTGAGCGGGCGTTCCTCTATCCAGTTCCGTGCCTCCTCTGGTGTCTGGAAGAAGAGTAATTTGCTCTGGAAGATTACCTTTCGTTTCCCTGGAACAAAAAGCATGTATTGGATGTGGAGGTTTCATAGTTTTTCTTTGACAGAGTCGAATGTTCTTCTCTGCTTCTGGACTTCCCTAGAGTAGTCCGGAAACACCATTATCTAGGAGTTAGCGAGGCGGATCTCTCCAATGCACCGCATCTCACGGAGTATTAAGTCCCAGTCTTGGTAATTGAGGAAACGGGCAATCAGTGGCCGTGGGGGTGCCCCCGCCGGCTGTTTCAAACTGGGCATCCTGTGGGCCTGTTCAGTCACGAAGCATTGCGAAAACTGTGCTTTCGGGAGAGAGTCCTTTAGCCACTTGTATAAAAAGGCTCCTGCGTCGGAGCCCTCAATTCCCTCAGGGAAATCTATAAAGCGTAAGTTGTTCCTGCGTGCACGATTTTCAGCGTCGTCCACTTTCCAAACGATCTCTCTCATTGTGGCTTTAAAAGTTGTCACCTCCTTATGTAAGGTGTGTGTTACATCTTTGACCTCTGCTATGCGTTGTTCTGCTTGGGTTACTTTTTCGAATATGTTGCGTAGGTCCTGTCGCAGTAGGGTGACATCCGAGCAGACTTCATCTATTTTACCTTCCAGTACTTCTCTGGAGGACTGTATTGCCTGTAAGAGGGCTGCATTGTCTGGCATAGGTATTGTTTCACTCGCCGCTCCCACGAGGGGGGCCACGACTTTTGTGTATTTGTCCATTTTCCCCTGTTTCTGTGTCTTAGGCTCCTTGTCCCTGGCCATTGGGGGTTAGTATCTTCAGGTGTTGAGTCCTATTAGTTATGCCTCTGAGCCACGTCGGGTCCGGGACTCCATCTCTGATCGGCCAGTAGTCCCGTTGCTGTTTCTGTTGATAGCCAGGTGAAGCCCGATGCTCAGTTTTGGGCGTGTAGAGTGCTGTGTACCAGGGCCTCTCCTATAACGCTGTTTTTACCTTCGGGGGCGTCTTGGTCGCTATCTCTCAGTGTATCTTGGACCTCCGTTCAGAGCTTCCCCTATCCCTTCTTCTTTTGTGCGTGTATGGTTCTGAGATCTCCGGGTCTCTCCCAATGCTTTTCACGTTTTCCTGTTTTGGAGTCTTTTGCTCTTCAACACCCTCCCTGTCATCTCTGCGGCTTTCTTCTCACGTCTGGATTGCCTTAGCGCCAAGGCGGCATCTTCTGGCACCTCCGTCCGCACGTTTCAGGGCCCAGTCTTCTATCTGCTGTCTGTCCTGATGTGGCAGCACTGCATTTACAGCACTCTGAGCTCTGATTGTAGACCGTGCCCAAATTGGGGTTTTGGACCTGCGTCGCAGGATATATTAGTGTTTCTTAGCACTTCAGGCCCTTGCTCACAGGCATTTTTTCTGGCCTCTGCAGTTTCTCCACTTCCCTTCCCATGGGTTTATCTGGGGCTCTCAAGTTGTCAACTGGCAATGTTCGGGCCTCCCCGGGTTGCTGGTGTCCAGGATTTGTGGCCTTTTCCTTAAAAGATTGTGTAGGTCCAGGTTACCTCTCTCGGTTGTCTGCCCCCACTGCCGCCCTCTCTATTCACTGTACAGGGGTCTCTTGTGACTCCCCCTTCCTTCCACAGGCTGGCTGGGACTCTGGTGTTGCAGCGGAGACCGGGAGCAGCACACTCCCACTGAGGGAGCACACCCAGCCAGTCCTCGCTTGCTTCGTCACCGCTGCACACTGCTCTCTGTTGGCCCAACCCGGAAGGCGGTTCGTGGGCTTCTTCTCGGCCCGGCGTCCTAGCACCTGCTGGTCTGCGCTGTCACAGTCGCCTCCAGACATGCAAGCCGCCACCAGCGGAAGCACCCCGGGGCGACACCCGAGCGCTCTGTCTCTACGGTGCTCCGGTCCAGGCCGCGCAGCCCCTCTCACCTGCGCTAGTCCATGGTCGTGGCCCACCGCCTCGCCGCTACGAAGATGATGGGATGGTTCTGAGGGGCAGCTGGGCCGCCCATCTAGGAGGGGGTATTCAATCTCCGTCCTCTCCCAGTGTCTCCGCCGAAGCAGCGCCGATACTGGCTTACTTCTCTAGCCCCGGCGGGATCTGGTGCGGGTCACCGCCATTTTGGCTTACAGCCACTGCTTCATTCGTGATCGCAGTGAGGTTCAGGATCGGCCGGCATGCCTCCGTTTCAGCCAGCTATGTGTCTTGTGAGTCCGTGTAGTATTGCGCCCTTAAATTATGAGCTGATGGAGCTGGGAAGGCAGGACGGTGAACAGAATTGTTATCGGGTCGCAGAGCTCCTGACAGACACGCTGTTCGGCCATGTTGCTGGCCACGCCCCCAGCTCTGAGTCTTTTGACCATTCGTCTAAATATTAGGGTTTTTCTGTGTCCACCTCACTCCATTGGTATCTCTTCAGTATAGAAATATCTATTGTGGCTAGTCTGATTATTTTTCTTAACGCAATCTCCAACACCTACTGTTTGCATGCATGCCTTATGGCTTCTACTATATTATGAATTACACATTTTTACTTTTGTACCATATAATGTTCAATGGACAGCATTAAGTTTGGGGTAACTTCTTTTAAATGCCTCATCAATTGAAACACTGAACTATGATAATACAGTGTTCGAGGCATGTGAGCTGTAGATCACATGCTGTGCATAGCTCGCCATCTAGTGTTGGGTCCAGATGTTTGCACTTGTTTTTCTTCGAAGAAGTCTTTCCAGTCACGAGGTAGGTGACTCCTCCTTTCGATGATAGTGCGCATGGGCATCGACTCCATTGTTAGATTGTTTTTTTCCGCCATCGGGTTCGGACGTCCATCGCTGCGCTCCGGTTCGACACCGTTCCTTCGGTTTCCCTCGGTGCGCAAGATACTCACCCTCGATGGTATTGTTTCGAACGCGTTTTCCCTTCTATCGCGTATCGTATTTACTTGCAAAAACCAAACTTTCGATCGGAAAGCTCGTGGAAGGCCGTCGGGCCTACCCGCGTTGGGCCGACCCGCAGTCGATGGAACGAACTCCTTTTAAATTCTGCCCTCGGTGTCACGCGAAATACCCGCGCACCGACTCACACGAAGTGTGTAACCTGTGTTTGTCCCCCGAACACAGAGAACAGGACTGCGGCGCGTGCCAGGCTTTCCGCTGCAAGAAAACACTTCGCGACCGTCGGGCTTGATGTTGCGACATGCAGAGCCAGCACACAAGCTCCATTGGACATCTTCGGACGAAGAGGCCGGCGAGGCCATGGGAACCGAGGAGGAGCAATAGCCGATCGCCATCCCAGAGCTCAACTCCGACCAAGAGGACGACATCCCACATGGACAACGTACCGCGAATACAGCTCCCTCCTCGTCCAAAGACCCAACTCCACAAAAGAAGAGCGCTCCGGTCCAACCCACGCCCTCGGGCTCCGGTCCGCACCGAGATCATGCTTCCGATGCCCCGCCTTCTGGCTCGGCACCAAAGCCTACCAAAAAGCCTTCCGGCTCCGAAAAGACTCCCTCCAAATCAAGTTCGGAGCCGAGAACTTCGGGGTCGAAACACAAGTCCGGCGCCAACCCCACCCATTCAGCACCGAAACACACTTCGGATCCAAAAACATCAACATCCAAGACTTCGGCGCCTAAACTTTCGGCGTCAAAACAGTCCGATCTGCCGAAATCACCAAAAAGACACAGTTTTGATGCTCCGATCGACAAACCGGATCCATAACAAAAAGTGCTGTATATTCATCCTCAAACTGGACATATCACCACTAAAGTGACTTTAAAAAGAAGGATTGATACAGAGGAAGAATACCACATTCCTTTAAAGAAGAGAACGGTTGGAACTAACCCTTCCCCTCCTCCTCTTCCTCTTTCTTCACCTCCTTCACCTCAGTTTCAGCCTATTTCACCTGAACATTCCCCACCGCATACACCTGACAACCAGGATGATTGGGATGACAATGGGGATGGGGATGATAATCAACCAATGCAAAACCCATGGGATGATTACAATACCAATTCGCCCACAGGCAATGATCCTGATTTATATCCTAACAAGCCCTCTCCACCAGATGACAGTGTAGGCTACATTGAGTTACTGGGTAGAGCTGCCAACTACCATGGTGTGCAGCTACATAAGGAATCCTTAGAAGAGGATTTCCTCTTTGAAACCCTCAGTACCACGCAGAGGTCATCACATACACTACCTATGCTCAAAGGGATGATCAGGCATGTAGATGACATTTTTAATGACCCGGTCAGAGCTCGTATTCTTACCCCTGGAGTAGACAAAAAATACAAGCCAGCACCATCGGACCTAGTATATATTAAAGGTCAGTTGCCACCAGACTCCCTGGTTGTGTCCAAAACAAGGAAAAGGGCCAACTCCCAGACAACAGGAGATGCTCCACCCCTGGATAAGGAATCCAAACTTATTGATGCTTCCGGGAAAAGGGTAGCCTCTCAGGCGGCAAATTTCTGGCGTGTCTCCAACACTCAGGCATTGCTAGCACGATATGACCGTGCGCACTGGGACGAGATGGAGCAATTAATACAATATTTGCCCCAGGAACATAGATCTAAGGCACAAGACCTGGTGCGTGAAGGGCAACTTATTTCCAATAACGCTATAAGATGTTCCCTAGATGCTGCAGACACTGCTGCTAGAGCGATAAACACCAGTGTCCTCTTGAGAAGACAGGCTTGGCTTCGCATATCAGGGTTCAAACCAGAGGTGCAAGCCTCCATTTTAAACACTCCCTTTAATAAAGAGCATCTATTTGGCCCAATGGTAGATTCTTCACTAGAGAAAATGAAGAAGGACAATGAAGTGGCCAAATCCATGGGAGCCCTTCAGTCAGCACAAAGCTGTGGTTCCTTTCGGCGATCCTTTTACCATGGAGGCTCAAAAAATACCTCCTCGGAGACCACCACCTATAAGGGCAATAACCAACCCTCTCCATCTAGGGGTTACTTCAGAGGGGGTTACAGAGGTAACAACGGCAAGGACAGGGGTAGGGGTTTAAACACACGCACCTCCCCCTCCAATACAAAGCAGTGACTTGCCTCCACTTCCTCCCGACCACCTAACACCTGTCGGGGAAAGACTGTCAGATTTCCTACCAATCTGGCAGTCAATAACAACAGACAATTGGGTACTACAAATTATCCGTTCTGGTTACTACCTGGAGTTCATCAACACTCCTCCAAACATTCCACCAAAGTCACACAAACTTTCACCAGATCACCTACACCTCCTCAAGCAAGAGGTTCAGTCTCTACTTCTAAAAGGAGCTATAGAACCCGTACCACCGCAACATCACGGGTCAGGCGTATACTTAGATAAGGTCTTAGGTAAGAAGGGCAAATTAACCCAAATTATTAAACCTGGGGGATTGCAAACGTACACTGGGGGTCCTCATGGAGCTCCCCGGAGGGTAGGGATCATTATCTTTGAATATCCCAGTTTTACCCTGACCATCCACCCTTGAAACGAGTGAAACCAGCGAAAGCAAAATAGATGCTATACATTTTGAAAAGAAAAGAAACTTACCGGTTAAGACTACAGCCTCGCATCTTCGTTCCGCTGCTGGCCGCCGGGCCTGCCGCAGTTTCTGGAGTGGGCTTGCCACCACGGGTTGTGACGACCGCGGCCTCTGTCCGCCTTGCTTCCTCTTGGCTCCGCTGCTGGCTGTTTGACCTGCCGCCGACTCCGGAGCGGGCTGGCCGCCTGTAACGGCCGTGACCACCGCCCGCCTCGCTTCCTTGTTCCGCTGCTGGCTGCCGGCCGCCGATGCCTGGAGTGAGATGGAGCCCCGGGACGTCCCGCTAACAGTGTGTTGGGACTGGTGAGCTGGCTGCCGTCCACCGAAGGGAGATCGAGCCCCCCGAACATCTTCTTGGTTCTCACCGGAGTCTGGTGAGTGCTGCCCCCCCTCTCTCGCACTGGAGTCTCCCGTGCTGCCAAAGAGGATGCATGGGAGGCTATTGACCCCCAACGGCTGCACTACAGATCTCGCCTGGGACCACCGACTTGTGTCCCGAGCCAGTTGCAGGTAGGAGCGTCTGGTGCTCCGATACCAGTCGGACGGCACCTCGGATCTGAGGTTGCGGCTGAGCCCTTTGTGACCGCGCCGTCTCCCACCGCAGGCTCCCCCTGTTCATCAGGAGCTGCCGGAGGACGCCCGCTGTGCCGTGTACATCGCGGCTTGCCTTGATGCTTAGGCCCTGCGCGATCGCTGGCTGGAACCCTGCAGGAAGCCGGAATTGAGGGCCCCCGTGAGGCGCAAGGGATCGATGGCAGATTCCCCCTGGGCCCCAGGAGCGGGTGGAGAACGCCCGTAGCCTGCCTTCCTTCTCCACGAGCCTACAGACCGGCTGGTCTCCCACTTGAGTCCCGAGGAGGGGGGGGGGCCCTTGTGTTGCTGAAGAGTGCCCCATCTCCGATCTGCTTCTCGTGTTCCGTCATTGGTTGGAGGCACAGCTTGGGGTCTCTATGTCCTGAGACCTGTTGAGCCCTTTCATCTGTCCAGTTGGGGCTCTGTGTTCATGGCCCTCCATTTTGTTGGTACCTTCCCCCCCTGTCCTCGGTAGAAATCTTTTCCAAAATGCTCTCTCCTATCCAACCATGAAAATAAAGGATGGATACCCAACCATGAAAATAAAGGATGGATTTCCACGAGCCTCCTCACTAGTTGAGCAAAGACGGCGGCCATCTTGGAACGGTATTGGGTTGCCTCTGGGTTTGGACTTCTCTGCTTTGCTTGCCCGCAGGATCACTTCTTGTGGCCAATTGAGCCTCCGTTTTGGTCCTGATCTTTTTGGACCTCTACACTCCTTGGATTCGGCTAGATTTGTTAGGCCTCCTCACACGAGTCTCCTCACTGGATGAGCAAATACGGCGGCCATCTTGGAATAGTTTTGGATTGCCACTGACCTTGGTCTCCTCTTCTAAGCCTGTCCGCAGGATCACTTCGGGGGGACAATAGATTGCCACTGATCTTGGACTCCTCTTCTAGGCCTGTTCGTAGGATCACTTCGGGTGGCCAATAGAACCCTTTTTTGGGAAATGTACTTACTGGCCCACGGTCGAGGGTACTATGACCAGACAACAGTTCTTGTTGCTGCTCACCATTTGGTGTCAGTGCCTAGCCCACCTTGTGGGAGATGCTGCCGCTGTGAGTCTGTTCAACCATCGGCGGCGCAGACGAAGGAATCCTCGAACCTGTCAATAATTTAATGCTCGGAGTTCGGGGCACAAGGACCTTCCTGGTACTAGGTGAGGAAACCCTAACTCTTGACTTAGCCGGGAGCTCCACCTTGAGGCCTCATTAAAATCTGTCTCTACACTAACATAGAGCCACCGTGTAGCCCCATTAAGATCTGACGCTACCTGGTAGGCTTACTCTTTTCTACACCAACAATCTTCCCCTCCCTTCGATTCATATAGAACCAGAACTCTCGTTAACTATGCACCCGCTAAATCCCACCCGGAACTCTAAACTCGTGCGTTACGGGCCCAACTCATGGTCCGTAAACTACCCAGAAAACCTGACCAATAATGCTAAAAAGAACTTCAAGCACAGAACTTTAAAACAGCACCCGGAAACACTTATTGTTGATAACTACCACACCGCGACTAACGGCAAGATGAAAACTTACTTCATCTTTCACACTAATCGCCCGACAAAATGGAAAAACACCTTCCTTCTTCACTTTCTAGTCACCAAGTCAGTAAATATCCCTTATGGCGAAAAAATCTCCACAGCTGCCTCCCCCACCTTTAAAGGAGAACTTACAATTTCCATCTTCAGAACAGGAAACATTCTCATACAGGCCACTGACCCGCACCTCTCCACTTTTGATCGTCACTTCCCAACATTACTCTCCTCATTAACTCAACAGAACCATCATACCCAATCTCCCCTATCCCCCTCCAACCTGACAAGAAACCCGGAACCGATCCAATCTCCCTTCCCTGACGACCCACTCCAAAACTCATGGACATCCACCATCACTCATTACAATCTCACTACCCCCGTCATCACACTCCGCCGTCAAACACCCACTATAATGGCATCAACTGATCCCACCAGGACCAGCATACTCACAGGTAATAAACACCACAAGGCTGATCTTGAGCTAGGCAGATCGGACACAAACTACAGTCTGTCCGCTACTGAATTCGCTACAGGCACTCCCCTGTTGACCTCAGGAGTCCCGACTCCACCCTCACAAACTATCCCCAACTCCGATACTGACCCTATTCCACCTGCACAAACCATCCCCATGTCCAGCGTCACCGATAATCACCTGGACACTGACCTCCCTCAAACGACTACACACTCTCCTTCCTTGGTCCCACGTCCACATGCCCAAACCATCTCCACCTCTAATCTCACTGCCAATCCCCTGGACACTGACTTCCTCCGTACCATTGCTCACTCTCCTCCCTCGGACCCAAGACCCACAACACCTCCTCCTAACCTCAAGACTGGAAACACCAAGGGCCCAACTCCTCACGTGCAATATATCCCCACTCCTAATCCCAATGATACCGTTCAATCCCATAACCCAGTACTCTCTCCTTTCACAGACCCTAGTCATACACTGCTCCCGCAGAAGGCAAGAAGCTCTTTTAGCTCACTTGCCCAGCAACTGACCCGAATGGAACAGAAAATAGACACCCTAGCGGCCGATATCCTACAACTACAACAAGACCTTCCCAACCGGATTAAGTCTCCGGGTAGCTACGCACCTTCCCCCCGCACAACCTCTTCCATGGACCCACTTGACACCCCATGGCCCTCCATTCCTTTGGGGAGTCAGGCAGACCGACCTAGCCGAGCTCACCGCCCCATTTCAGCACTGGAAGCAGATGAGATCACCGACTCTTACCTCGCAATGAGCCAGAATACGGCTCCTTCCGCAATCCCAGTTATAGTTGGCACAAATAGAATCCCTAGAAGTGTCCTCTCGCCCAGACCTCCTGCTCAATACACTTCGATCCATACAGCGCACACCAACTTGGAGGCCCCCCGTCCTCTATCTTGCATGCTCCTCAACTGTAGATCAGCAGTACAACACGCCACAGACATTGCTGAAACTATACTCGTTGAAGAAATCGACATCGCATTCCTCACTGAATCCTGGCTCAATGACCACTCTACCCCCATTCTAGACCTACTCACCCCTCCTGGATACAACATCATCAGACTCCACAGACCGATCAAAACAGGTGGCGGGCTAGCTATCATTCACAATGAAAGAATACAGCTTACCACATTAAAACCTACAGAATACCTGACTCTTGAGTACCTGGGTGTTGAACTTACAGTCGAAGGCACCGCGCCCATCAAATTTCACACCATCTACCATCCTCCGGGTGATCGTGCCCTCTTCGCCGAAGAACTAACCGACCTAATAACACGTTTCTCCTAACAGACACAAAAGACGTGTTCCTGGGTGACTTCAATATCCACTGGAACAACCCTGAAGACAACACAGTCCAGAACCTCTCCAACCTGCTTGAAATAACCAACCTCAAACAACTCTGCAATGAACCAACACACATCAAAGGAGCAACTCTGGATGCAATCATCACCAAAAATGAGCTGATCTCTCTGAGATCGATTTCCCCCATTGACTGGTCTGACCACCACCTCATACTGTTTAATATTGACTCACATATCAGACAACAATCAACACGATCTGACAAACCTAAGCACTGGACCAGGAACATCAAAGAAGTCCCTATAACCGAACTTGAATCCAGGATTCATGCCCATCTACAGCTCCAGCCTTCCACTATGACGGCCGATGACCTCACAGCTCACTTTAATTCAACAATGACGGAGGTATTAGATCAAGTAGCGCCACTCAAACATGTGAGATCTATCAAATCTAAATCTTGGTTCCACGTGGATCTTAATAACGAAAGACGACAACTACGACATTCGGAAAGGACGTGGAGACTAAACCCTCCGACATTACACCTAGCGCAACTTAGATCTGCTCGGTCGGCATATAAAAAACATATTTTCAGAGAAAAGGCCTCTTTCTTCCGCAGCCAACTAGACCAGGCGAAGAATAGACCGAGAGAACTATTCAACATTGTTAAAAGTCAAACAAACGGCTCATCCCCACACGAAATAAAGCCATTAAGGCTCGATGCAAATAATTTGCCAGCTTCTTCACTGATAAAGTCACAAAAATTGAGCAATCCTTCATCCAAACCTCTAATCCTCCTTCCCTCACAACCTGCCCCCCTTTAATCACCCTTGACCAAACAGAACGAAATCATACCAAGGACAACCAGGTCCGCCTACAACTGAAAAATGAGGCTAGTTGGTCGGACTTTGAACTCATGTCGGAAAACGAGGTCTTCGATATAATTGCAAGCTTAAGGCCTACTTCCCACACTATGGACCCCCTCCCATCCACAGTAATAAAAAAACTCAACCACACCATTGCCCCATTCTGGACAAAAATCATCAACTCCTCTCTTACATCAGGATGTGTCCCGGACTCCCTTCAACTAGGACAAATCACACCCATACTCAAGAAACCAGGGGCCGACCCTAACGATCTCAACAACCTCAGGCCTATCTCCAACCTCCCGTTCTTAGCTAAAACACTCGAGAAGTGTGTTCTCCAACAACTTAACAAACATATTGAGGATTTCAACCTCCTCGACACCTTTCAATCGGGATTCAGGAAAGGTTGTAGCACTGAAACAGCTATGCTCAATATTTCAGACGATATCCACAGAGCCTTAGAGGAAGGTGAAGCTTGTCTCCTCATCCTTATTGACCTATCAGCGGCATTCGACACAATATATCATTCAGCTTTACTTGAGACTTTGAAGAGGCGCTCTGGCATTATTGGCATAGTACTAAAATGGTTCACCTCCTTCCTTCAGAACCGTTCGCAACAAATTAAGATCAAGTCCTGCCTCTCTATGCCAACACGAGTCACACTTGGGATCCCGCAAGGGTTGATCCTCTCACCATCCCTCTTCAATCTCTTCATGGAACCCCTCACAATCATTCTGAAACAAGCAAGAGTGAAATACCACCTATATGCAGATGACACACAAATCTACTACAAAATCAAATCACCCAGTGACATCCAACACCTCAATGGCACACTAACCAAGATCCAAACTTGGTTTAACGCAAACCACTTAAAGCTGAACCCGGACAAAACGGAATTAATACTGGTCTCTCCAAAAAGTTACCACCGACCAATCCATGACTGGCTCAAGAATCTTGATGCCCTAAACTGCTCCCTCGTCCTATCCGACTCGGTAAAGTCACTAGGCATTACCCTGGACAAGAACCTATCAATGAAGGACCACATCAAAACCTCTGCAAAAGGTGTGCTTTACTCACTAAAACACCTCAAGAAAATTAAACCTTTCATTCCCCAAGAAGATCTCAAGACAATAGTACAATCCCTTGTCCTATCTAAACTGGACTATGGGAATGCCATCCTAACAGGGACTCCAAAAGCTCACCTAGCCCCACTAAGGTCAGTCCTTAACATGGCAGCTCGACTCATAACTGGTGTACAAAGATTTGAACACATCACACCAACCCTCAAATCCCTCAACTGGCTTCCCATGGAAGGGAGACGTATCTACAAATTGGCCTGCATCACACACAAAACCCTTCACTCACATTCCCCCAACTACCTAAACAGCAAACTGGTAAAAGCAGGAAAATCCAGAACTCTGAGAAGCTCCAACTCACTTCTTCTCATCCCCCCGAAAGTGAAAAAGAAAACCACTCAGTTCCGATCCTTTTCTGGTAACGTTCCCAGGATGTGGAATGCACTCCCTATAGACCTCAGATGCAACCCCTCTTTCTCTTGCTTCAAAAGGGACCTGAAACTCCTTCTCCTCAACAAATACTTTACCGACCAAGTCAACTAACCTAGACTTCAATAACCTAGCTGACTACCCTCTCACTTGACCAGCAAGGATAGATGGTTATTTGACTGTTTCAACCACCTGCGTTCTCTCCCTCCCCTGCAATGTATGCCGAATTATTGTTTTTGTTTTTTTATGCATCCTTATGTCCTGCTATGTAATGCAATTTTTCTTGCCTTTGTGTATGTAAAGCGCTCTGATACCCACGGGTCAAGCTAGCGCTATATAAAACTTTAAAAATAAATACTCTTTTTACTTCCTAATACCCAAAAAAGATGGTTCTCTCAGACCAATATTAGATCTCAGAGAACTGAATCTTTACATTCAGTCAGATCATTTCCACATGGTAACACTTCAACAAGTACTTCCTCTGCTGAAGAAAGGCGACTTTCTGTCTACTCTAGATTTAAAAGACGCCTATTTCCATATTCCAATCCACCCCGCTCATCGCAAATTCCTCAGGTTTGTGGTAGCGGGTCAACACTTCCAGTTCAAGGTACTCCCATTTGGAGTCACCACAGCCCCCAGAGTCTTCACAAAGTGTCTGGCGGTAGTAGCTGCTCATCAAAGCCAGCACGTACCAGCAATGTATTCAGCACACTTTCAAAACAATTCAGTTACTACATCAACTAGGGTTCACAATCAATGTGACAAAATCACATCTCCAACCAGCCAATACTCAGGACTACCTTGGAGCCACGATAGATACTCAAAAGGCTCTCGCCTTCCTCACCACAAACTTTATCTCCTAGCGGAACACCTCCCAGGAGTGAACAACCACATTGCAGATCGCCTCAGCAGGCAGAGGCAGCAAATACACAAATGGGAACCCCACCCTTAGGTTCTCCTCCCATACTTTCAAAGTTGGGGAGTCCCTCACATAGACCTGTTCGCCACATACCAAAACGCAAAATGCCGAAGCTTTGCCTCCAGGTACCCATACCCGCAATCCAAGGGCAATGCACTATGGATGAACTGGTCAGGGATATTTGCCTACGCTTTTCCGCCTCTCCCACTCATTCCTTTAGTGGTTCACAAGCTCAGGCAAACGTCTCTCACACTAAACTAGTAGCTCCCACATGGGCACGTCAACCTTGGTTCACAACCCTGTTGGAGCTATCTCTGGTTCCGCATCAAAAGCTGCATTTAACCTCCAGTCTCCTCACACAGAGCCATGGAGAAATCAGACACCCAGATCCCAAACAGCTGAACCTCGCGATCTGGCTCCTGAAATCTTAGAGTTTGGTTACTTAAACCTTCCACCAGAATGTATGAATATCATTAGGGAAGCTAGAAGACCTACTACAAGAGCATGCTACGCAGCTAAGTTAAGAGATTTGTTATCTACTGTGGTAACAATCATATCAACCCTCTTGATGCTTCCATACAGAACATCATATGCTATTTGTTACACTTGCAACAATCAGCGTTGGCTTATACCTCTATCAGACTACACCTAGCGGCAATTGCTGCATATCTCCAAAATAGACAGCATTTGTCGTTGTTTAGAGTACTATGATCAAAGCTTTCATGGAAGGACTAAAAAGAGTCATACCACCAACACTTCCACCAGCTCCACTGTGGAATCTTAATATAGTCCTTACAAGGTTGATGGGCCCACCTTTTGAGCCTATGCACAAATGCGAACTACAGTTCCTCTCTTGGAAAACAGCTTTCCTCATTGCAATCACATCATTAAGGAGAGTGAGTGAATTATGGGCATTAACCATACAAGAACCATTTTTCCAACTACACAAAGACAAAGTGGTTCTTCGTACTAATCCTAAATTTTTACCTAAGGTCGTATCTGCATTTCACATAAATCAGTCGGTAGAATTACCCGTATTCTTTCCTCAACCTGATTCAGTTGCAGAAAGAGCTCTACACACCTTAGATGTTAGAAGAGCACTCTTGTACTACACTGAAAGGACAAAATCTTTTCGTAAAACGAAACAACTCTTTGTTCCTTTTGCGCCACCACACAAAGGCAATCCTATCTCAAAATCAGGTATTGCAAGGTGGACTGTTAATTGCATTCAAACCTGCTATGCGATAGCAAAGAGAACTCTGACTGTACCCCCTAAGGCACATTCCACTCGTAAGCTAGGGGCCACTATGGCTTTTTTAGGAAAAATTCCTATTGTTGACATTTGCAAAGCTGCAACATGGTCTACACCGCACACATTCACTAAACATTATTGTGTAGATGTGTCAGCAAGACAACAAGCCAATGTGGGTCAAGCAGTACTTAAGACACTATTTCAGACAGCTCCAACAGCTACAGGTTAGCCACCGCTTTGGGAGGATACTGCTATGTAATCTATGCACAGCATGTGATCTACAGCTCACATGCCTCGAACGGATAATGTTACTTACCCAGTAAGCATCTGTTCTTGGCATGTAGAGCTGTAGAGCCACATGCGCCCACCCACCTTCCCGGATACCTGTAGCTGCTGCAGCTCTCTATTTCATTTACATACATACGCATGGACATCTCTATTCTTTACTACTACTCAATTCTCACCCTCTGCGGCAAACAATCTAACAATGGAGTCGATGCCCATGCGCACTATCATCGAAAGGAGGAGTCACCTACCTCGTGACTGGAAAGATTTCTTCGAAGAAAAACAAGTGCAAACATCCGGACCCAACACTAGATGGCGAGCTATGCACAGCATGTGGCTCTACAGCTCTACATGCCAAGGACAGATGCTTACTGGGTAAGTAACATTATCCTTCCTTTTTATCAGTAGTTGTCATATTTATAAATGCAAACTACAACCCTATATTGCATTTTCTAAACTAAAAGCAACAAGCGCTTCAGTGCCTCACATAGTGGTATTAAGCACTATATAAATGTTGCAATTCAATACAATACAGCATTTTCCCCCAATATTCAGCTCAAGATGTGGTTCATGCCTTAGTATATTCTGTCTCAGTATTCATACACGCTCTAACAAGACAACTGGATTGTTAGTGCTTGACGCCCTGTGTCTAAAATACTTTCATGCTTTACCTTTTAGACTGACCGAATGTGTATAGCTTCAATGCTGGAATACTGGTCCATAAATAGGGGTGTGTGAAAATATATTTTTGCTAGCAACACTGCAAGGGTGGCAAATGTAAAACAATTTACAAAGCTGAAGAGTAACACCATTTCATGTATGTGTTTATATATATATATATATATATATATATATATATGTGTGTATATATAGATATAGATATACATATACATATAGATATAGATATATATCTATCATCCCAAAGTTTGGCCAGAAGCAAGGACGCACTCGGCAGCGTTTCGGGGCTCTCAGCTCCTTACTCATAGGATGACATTGAAATGCACTGAAATGCTCGCAGGCACATTAACTGCATGCTAATTATTCTCCTCAGGTGAGTTGAATCTCAAATGCATGCTGGAACCTGTAGTATTTTTTCGAGTTGAAAATAACACTCCAGTGAGTTCAGTGTAATTTTAATGTCCAATTATGTTTCCGTTATGAATCAGCCCTCCAGTGGGCCTCAGAAAAAAGTTCCCGGTTTTTATTGCCTTCTCCGCTGCTCCGCTTTGAGGTTTAGCAACATTCTAAGCCCCCTTACCCCCAGTGCTTGAATTCCACGGTGGTGAGTCCTCCACGGCCAGGCTGCCGTGATACATACCATCCCAAAGTTTGCCCTGAAGCAAGGACGCGCCCGGCAGCAGAGTGATTGTTCAAATCATTTATTCGAAGAAAACCAACCTTTCAGTTCCGATTCATTTTTCATTTATCCTAACGCGTTTCGGGGCACTCAGCTCCTTCAACGAGGAAGTGTTGGCAGCCATCTTGGGACTCTGCTTGAAGCCGAGTCCCAGAAAAAAAAGTAAAAAATAAAGAAAAGGGGGCAGGGTAAGAATACCCTGACCCCTAAGATATGGTGGGGGGGGGATCCCTCAGGGACCCTGCTGGGGGTAAAAAGCATTTTTTAAATAAATGTTTAACACAAACTCGCGGGTGGGTCAGTGAATCCACTGCAAATGTTTTTAAAAAAAGCAAGCGGGGGCTTCCGTGCTTGCTTTTGAATGACCCCTGGTGGCACAGATCCCGGGGGCATGTGATAAATATAGGAGGGGGCGCACTGGCCCCCCTCCTAGGGCTTATCAAAACCCCGGGGACCGCCACCTCCCTGGAGCACTTTTAATTTGGTATGTGGGTGGGCCCACGGTGCCAATTTCAGATTGTGTGGGGGGAGGCCTGGGGACCGCCACCTCCCCGGGGCTAATTCCGTATAGTGGGGAGGCCACGCAGACCCCCACTGCCCCAGGGACTGCCACCTCCCCGGGGCTAATTCCGTATAGTGTGGGGGGCCTCGCGGACCTCCCCTGCCCCAGGGACCGCCACCTCCCTGGGGCTAATTCTATATAGTGTGGGTCTTGTGGACCCCCCACCATAGCCATAGCAAACTCAGCTCTGCTTTCAGCAAGCGAGAGCAGAAAATGCTCTCACTTGCTGAAAGCAGAGCATGTCTGTTTCCCTGTCCGCTGTGAAGCGCGCTGGGAAACAGACATTGCTTTGAGATCCAGGTAGCTGCATGTTAGCAGCTCTCTGGGTCTCAAAGCAATGCCGGCTCCCTCAGGGGGCGGGGAGCTGTCAGGAACCGCAGGGGCCTTCAGGCACCCCCCCGCGGTTCCCAAAAGTGGGTGCCCTGGGTGGGACCCACACTACAGGCCAGACCCCAAGGGATAGGGTCCCTGGGGCCTAAATCGAACCAGGAGGGGGGCCCCCTCCCTATCAATTATTAAAAAAAAATGTAAAAGGTCGGGCCCCAGGGGATGGGGTCCCCGGGGCCAAATCGGCCTGAAAGGGACACTGCTCGACCCCCTCCCTTTCAATTATTAAAAAATAAAAAATGAAAAGGCTGGGCCCCAGGGGATGGGGTCCCCGGCCCCAAATTGGCCTGGGAAGGGGGCCGCATGGCCCCCTCCCTTTTTTTATGAAAAAAGTTTTTAACAAGCATTTGCAATGCAATAGGTCTCGCATTATTAAAAGTTGGAGCTATTGGCGTTGTAAATGACACTGTTTTTAATTATATTTATTGTTTGCAGTGGAGTGATCATTTAACTTATATATGCAATTACACCACTGCAGGAGACAATCGAAAGAGCACATATGGGAGACTTACCTGAATATTATATGCACACTAAAATTGAGAGCATTAGGTTACAAGCAGTCTGCTAGACAGGGTGCTGCGAAAGAGGCTTGCTATGCGACAGTCAGCCCATTGAGAGCTCCTGCACGAAAAACACCAGGCCAACACATGACCATGTGAAACACAGTGGAAGTGGCCTTGCATGGATGTGAGCATCTGCACCCATAGACATGAGACTTGTGTGACCGTTAGGAAGGAGGATTGTCCTGGCGAATGTTTGCTGTATTTCAGCTTAACCGAGGCCAACACAAAGAAAAGCTTCCAAGCTTAACCCAAGTGGTTGTCTAAAAGTTAGTCACAATAAGGATCCTGCATATAATGCACACAAAAGGTTGACACACTTATGGGACCGAATGGAAGACGGGCATATCACTTTGCTATTAAAGGTAAGACGAGCTCGGCAGTGACTAATTGCAGAACCTGTTATAACTAGTGCATTATGGGGAAATTCAAAATATACACTTATGCTGTATCTATAAAATAAACAAAACATTAGCAAAATAAAAAGTAGGTGTGTTGCCTTAATGACTGCCTAAAGAATAGGAAATATATAAGTAACAACACAAAATCAGCCTGCAGGCTAACTCCTAAAACCTGTAGCTGAAATAATAACGACAACGTTTTTATTGTAAAAATACAATTGATAAACAGTTGGCATTAGTTTTAAAACAACTATGTTGCAGCGCCATTTAAGTCACAAACGATGTAAATAAACACCACGTCTGAACTTTTTACTTGCTGATTAAAGACAGCAGGAAAGGGACAAAATTGGCACGTGGTTATAATAACTCACCGAGAAAGGCTGCTATGTTACGATTATAATAATGCAGTTAGTTAATGGATTTTTCTATATTTGAGATATTTATGAGGTGATAAACAAAGAAAACCAACATTTCATACTAAGACTGGAATTATGCGGCACAGAAGAACTGTATCCTTTGAGGGCTGATAGATATGTTTACGTTAAAAAACTGACATCACTGGTTACTTGGATCTGTCCTTGAAAGCACTACCATAAAATTGCCTTTAAGCATATAATTGAGGACCTTACTTGAGTGCAACTAAGCAAGGTATCAACAATTTTTATCTCCGAAGAAAAAGAAAAGAGTGGAAAAGTGCGGTGTCAACACTTCAATATTAGTGGATATGAACGACACCAGCCCCAAAGTACGTCAGAATTGCAAGGCCGATCGTGTGGCAGGTAGCTGACAAAACAAAACAGACCAGGAGAGCTGCCTCGCCGGGTCAGTAAAATCCTTGACTCTTCAGAAAACAGACTCTGTATGACGTATTCCCTATGTAATTACAATTGTCGCTCTATCCAGAAAAGAAGAAAGTTGCCCATAATACTAACTATTAAGTGCCAACAATGCCCAAAATTTGTGCTGTTCAAAATAACCTTTTTTATTAGAATGATTAACAAGGGTGGAGGCGTTTGAAAGCAAATGGGCACAAATGAGCATGAAAGGGATAGTATTTAGGAACATTAACCTACCAGGATGGCGAGTGGGATTGACTACAGAGTGCGCCTGCACTTAAAAAGCAGCAGACCACCACCGTTGCAGCAGCTGCGACTGGAGCACAACAGATGGTCATTTCTGACTACGGCCAAAGGAAATTAAAAGAGCGTGCCTTAAAAGCACGAGGATTCTTAAAGGGGCAGTTACAAAAAAAAAACCGACTGCACAGGCGGCACAGACGGCTTTTATGTCATTCAGGTTCAGTTGATGTTGCTCGCTAAGTTCATCTACATGTTTGCACTTACTGCGTGATTTACTGGCGCTGCGGAGGTATGTTTGCGAGATTGGAGGTTTTCCTTCTATGAGCTAGCCATGGCGCTCTCTCGACCTGCACCTTAAATGACATAGTTAAACTGCCCTTTGGCCTTGAATGGTTGGCTTCCGGAAGAATATGAAAGCGGCGACGTGCTGAAAGAAAGCACGGCGCCAATCGCATAAGTTAGATGCATGGTGGCCTGTGAAGCGGCCAACATGGTAATAAGAAAGTAATAATGAATGTGGGCGCAGTGCTACAACATGAAGCACGGCATTCGTTCATATTAAACTTATGGGCATGGCGGCCTGTGAAGCTTGCGCCATGGCCATTAAAAATAAATAAATAAAGTAGTCCCGAAGCGAAACAGATACAGACCTACTGCGTAACTAAACTGTAGTTGGTCGGTGCTGCTTGCCATAAAACGGAAGTGACGTATCGGAGCGCCACCCAATAATGAGCCAGGAAAGCAGAGCAACACCGGAGTGGTCCAATGCAAGCAGCAGGCAGGATTACACTCCTTATACTGATTACTACAGGTCTTACAGACAGCGCATGCGTGCTGCCTATGCTCGACCTAAAAAGGCGGAGGCCCCGGGGGATGGGGTCCCCAGGGTCCAAAATGGTTCCTAAAAAAGAGAAAAAAAAAAAGAGAAAAAAAACAGCTGGCAACTTAGTAGTGCGAGAGGGGGCGCTTTTGCAGAGTGGTGGAGAAAGGGGGCATGGCCTCCTACTAAGTCTCAACAATCCTGCTGTGTGGGACTTACTGGAGGGGTAGCTGGCCCCCAAGGACGTCTTTGGTGGTCAACTACCCCTCCTGTTATCTCTAATAAGTCCCACACAGCGGAATTGCTAAGAGGTCTTCGGAGGCCATGCCTCCTTTCTCCACCACTCTGTAAACATGGCTCATGCTGCACTACTGGTTGGGGGATGAAGTCCACTTTACTCCTGTGGGACCTTGGGGACCAAGAAGCCCTCCTGGTACCGCCTGTAAGTCCTACACAGCGGGATTCCTGAGAGCTGGTCGGAGGCCCAGCCCCCTTTCTCCACCACTCTGAAAACGCGACTACTAGTTAAAAAACCTTAGAAATTCACTGAAAAACCAAAGGTTACTGGGACATTATAGCTAGGCTCAGGTTTCACTCGTACAAAACCAGAGAAATTCAGCAGTTATAGTTAGCTGAGCTAACTATAACTCATGCCCCCTCAATGCACTGCTTATGACCTCACATATTACATCATACATTAAGAAGGGCTACAGCAAAAACTGCTGAATGGAATTAAACCAGATTTGGCAGGAAGCTAGATCTTGGTTCACAGATTGTGCTTTTTATGATTTGGTGTAAATCCGTTCAGTAGTTTTTGAGAAATTAAGGTTAAAAAATAATTGTATATCTGGGTGGTTGGGTCCGCGAGAGGCCCAAGAGCCTCTTGCCGGAGCGCCAGTTTTTAAAAATAGAGCATTCTGATTATCCCAGGGAGCTTAATTTGCCTTGGGCCATCTCGCTGCCACGAGAGCAAGCGCTCTGATTGGCTGCCAGCAACATGAAAAAAATGTTGCTGGCAGCCATTAGAGGACTGGTGACTTAGTCCTCTTGTCCCCAACTAAAAAATAAAAACGAATATAAGGGGGCATGGTAGGATACCCTGACCCCATGGGGACCCAGAAGGACCTCTCCGGGGGCTAGAAACAAAAATCAGCAAAAAATGCTGCAATTTTGCAGGGTTCCCATGGGATCGGAAAAAAGAAAACAAAATGGTGGCCGGGCCGCCTTCATTATAGGTCCACCCCCGGGGGCCGTATTCAATAAGGGGAGGAGGGCCGCATTTTAATTTAATAAGGGGAGGGCTCTCCCCATCTGAAGTAATTTCAGCTCCAGGGGTGGGCTCCCCAGGACCTTTAGAGGCTTGAGGAGGGGGGCAGCGCTGCCTCTTCCCTTTTTTCATGATTTCGGCCCCAGGGGTGGGCTCTCGAGGGCCTTTAATGGCTCGGGTAAGGGAGCAGTGTGGCCCCCCTCCCTGAGCTGATTTTCGCCTTGTGGACCCCATCCCCTAGGGCCCGGCCACTCTATTCTGGATGCCCTGGGCACTCAGTATATATTTTAAAATGGAGGGCCCCCTACCTGGGCTGATTTTGGCATCAGGGACCCCAGACCCTGGCCACTTGATGCAGGGTGCCCTGGAGCCCACCCAGTGTGCAGTGGTGGGAACCACAGGGGGTCAATGCTTGATAGAGGGGATGGAAACAAATAAAGTCCACTCCCAGCGAGCGGGAGCAGTTTTCCTGCTCCCGCCCGGTGGAAACGGACATACTGTTTGCTCTTGCTTGGTGGGAGCTGTCATAGCTCCTGCCAAGCGAGAGCAAAAAGCTAAGTCCCGGGGGCTGTCCCCAGGGCCATTAATGGCTCCAGGAGGGGGTCCCCTCCTCCCCCTTCCTTTGTTATTCTAGGGCCTGCCCCAGGGGTGGTGGTCCCTGGGGCCGAAAACAGCCTGGGAGGAGGTCCGCATGGCCCCACCTCCCTTTTCCACATATGGCGAAGCCCCGGGGAGGTGGTAGTCCCCGGGGCCGTAAATGGCCCTGGGGGGGGGGGGAAGGGGGCGTGCGTCACCCTCCCCCTTTATCTGCAGTTGGCCTGGCCCAGAGTGGCTGGCAGTCCCCGGGGCCAGAAAAGGCCTACAGAGGGCCCCTTGCAACCCCCTCTAATAATTGCACATTTGCCTGGCCCCAGGGAGGTGGCAGTCCCCGGGGTCCATATCGGCCATGGGGAGGGGGGCTGCATGCGCGGTCTCTCTGGGGTACCCCACCACCAGTCCTAGGGAGTCAGGGTATTCCTACCTTGACCGCTTCTCTTTTTTTTCAATCTTTTTGTTTGGGACTTGGCTGAGTCCGAGTCCCGAAATGTCTGCCAACACTTTCCGGTTGAAGTGTTGGCAGCCAACCAGATCTCTGCACGAGATTTGTTGGATTTGCGAATGGTCCAGGCCTCTAGATATCTATATTTCTATTTCCTTTAATGCCTCAAAAACTACTAAATGGATTTAAACCAAATCACAAAAAGCACTCTTTTGGGACCAAGAGCTACCTCTGTGCCAAATTTGGTGTAATTCCGTCCAGCAGTTTGGGCTGTAGTAGTGTCTAAAATCTCAATGGGAATTAACATGGGAAATGCACTTTTTATGACCCCCCCCCTTTCCTCGGCCCCCGCTTGACAGATCACGCGAAACTTTCCATGCACAACTAGAATCAGGAGGTCATTTTGTTTGGAAAAGTTTGTGAAGATCCGTCAAATGGCACCAAAGTTATAAGCAAGCAAGTGGAAACTAGCCCCTCACTATAACTACCTACTGGCAATTGCCAGTAATTAGATAGATAGACTTATAACTGCAAAATGGATTATAACCAACAAACTAAACACATTACTATCTAAATGAATGTGTAATAGCATGTGCAACTCCCTTAATATCTATATAACACAGTGCATAACTTTTTCAGTGTAATCTATAACTGCATGCATCACTGTATGAGTAAGTATCTCATTCACTGTATAAGTATGAGTGAATCTGTAAGACGGTGCATCAGTCTATCAATGCTTCTGTAACGAACTGCGTGACTGCCTCAATGCATCTATGAGTGGGTGCATCAGTGTCACAATGGGTCTGTGATTGGTTGCATAAGTCTCTCACTCAATCTGTGAGTAGGTGCATGAGTGCCTTTGTAACTATATAACTATCTGACTGGATCTGTGAGTGGATACATGAGTGTCTAAGTGGGTGTCTTAGTGGGTGAGTGAGTGGGTGCATGAGTGTCTGAGTGGGTCTGTGAGTGAGTGCAAAAGTCTCTCAGTGGGTCTACCACTGGCAGCGTGAATGTCTGAGTGGTTCTTTCAGAGGGTGCGTGGGTCTCTGAGTGTGACTGTGAGTGGGTACATGAGTCTCTGAGTGTATAAATGACTCAGTGCATAAGTCTCTGAGTGGGGCTTTGAGTGTGTGTGTGAGTGACTGTGTGGGTGTGTGTGTGTCTGAGTGGGTCCGTGAGTGGGTGTATGAGTGTCTCAATGGGTCTGTGAGTGAGAGCATAAGTCTCTGAGTGGGTGAGTGAATGGGTGCATGCATGAGTGTCTGAGTGGGTCTGTGACTGGGAGAGCGAGTGTCTGGGTGGGTCTGTGAGTGGATGCATGAGGCTTGAGTGGGTGAGTGAGTGGGTGTGTGTATATATCTGAGTGAGTGGGTGTGAGTTTCTGAGTGTATGATGGGTGACTAAGTCCATAAGTCTCTGAGAGGGTCTGTGACTAAGTGTGGGAGTGACTGGGTGTGAGTGTCTGAGTGGATCTGTAAGTGGGTGTATGAGTGTCTCAGTGGGTCTGTGAGTTCATATGCGAGTGTGTTAGTGGGTCTGTAAGTGGGTGCGTGAGTCTGAGTGGGTCTGTACATGGGTGCGTGACTGTGAGTCTATAAGTGGGTGCATGAGTATCTGAGTCGGTCTGTGAGTGGGTGCATGAGCGCCCTCGTGGGTCTGTGAGTGGGTGTAAAAGTCTCTAAGTGGGTATGAGACTGTACACATGAGACTATGAGTGGGTCTCTAAGTAGGTGCATGAGACACTGAGTGTGTCTGTACATGGGTGCATCACTCTCCGAGTGAGTCTGTAAATGGGTCCATGAGTACCTGAATAGCTATGTGAGTGAGTGCATGAGTATCTGAGTGGGTATATGACTGAATGTATAAGTCTGTGAGTGAGTATGTGAATGGTTGTATAAGTGTCTGAGTGTACATGACCGGCAAGTGCGTACAAATATATATATTTTTAAATATTTTTACCAATATTCGCGATGATGTCACGCTATTCATGATGTCCACGCGATAGTACATGGGGGGCCACGCTGGCAATCGCGGTGTCATCTCTAATATCACGCTAGATTAATAAAATCAATTTTGCACACATAAATTGTGTCACTAATACTCCCATTTCTCAAACATGGGGTCAGAGTACCTCCACCCTGACCCCTTATGTTAGTTCTCACAGAAATTTCAGCCAGGGAACTGTTTGCGATCAATAAAATGGCGGGCACAACTTTCTGTTCAGGTTGCGTTCAGTCAATCAGAGCATTCCCGTTGGCGCGCGCATTCGCGATTAATCGCAAAATCGTTGCGAAATATTTGCGGCCAGAGATATCACTATAATTTTCAGCTTAAATTTCTCAAAAAGTACTGAACGGATTTGCACCAAATAACAAAAAGCACAATCTCCGTAACAACATCTACCTTTCTGCCAAATTTGGTGTAATTCCATCCAGCGGTTCGGGCTGTAGGTTCAACAACGCATTCCTATCGGAATTAACATTACAAATGCACCCTTAGTTCGTGCCCCTATTTCTCGGTCCCCACTGCACGGATCACCCCCAAACGTTCCATGACACACAGAACCTACTTTGACACTTTTTTTGGAAACTTTCATGCAGATTGGTTAATCAATGCCAAGGTTATAGGCAAGTCAAAAAATGCTTTTCCTATGGAAACTAGGTCCTAACTATAATTACCTACTGGCGACCGCCAATAGGATATATATATATATATATATATATATCTATATCAAAAGTCCTAACCCTCCAATTTCCAAGAGGGAATACACCACAGGTACGGACCACCACAAGCAGTTCTCCAAAAAATTCAAGAAAGCAGGTTCACAGTTCCATATTTTTGGTTTATTCACCCGTAATGGTACAGACAAGTGTCCGCCTCAGACGCGTTTCGATCGCCTCCGCGATCTTGTTCACATGACGCACTAATGCCGGACCACCACATTTAAATTCAGTGCGTCCAATCATTAAAGAGATCAGTGATAGTGCAAAATAAACATAGAAGACATACTGTAGAGGAGGACCCAATTCGAAGAAAAGCCTATTTGAGCAATATTATGTTTCAATCTGCTCATGTAGCCCTTATGTTATACATTTGTATATGAGACATTCAATTTGTCAATCAGATAGTAAACATATATATATAAAGTGCCTTATTAGATCTCTTAATAAGATCAATTGCATAAAATGCTCATCGTCATATGGTAATGAGTGTGTTCGTTTTGGCTGATATTATGGCAAGTGCCTAATAATGCCAATTTTTGACCACAATTAATTATAACAAATACTTTTCAATAGTAAAAAGATTGTAGACGATAAAATAAATGCCATAAATAACATGCTAAAAAGGCATTATGAATTAGTATAAGTAATCAGTTCTAAAAAGCTACAAATGGATACGACAATGCTCCCTAAAAACATGTGCAAAGATAGTGCAAAAAGTGCTATATATATCAAATAACCCACAATAAATAATAATAAAACACACATAAAATGGTGGGGCTGGTGCAAGAGGTCGCAAATGTTGAAGTCAACAGTCTATAAAGTGCTAATGCTTATAATGCCGCTGCCATCATAAAATACAGTATATGCAATATCAGTACAAATTGTTCAAAAAGATACCAAGGAACAAAGAGTGTTCGACAGAATCAAACCAACTTATAGTCACTATGGTAGATAGGGAAGTTAAAAAGTCATAGGTTAACATTCCTATATGTCTGGACATATTACTTCAAGATACCAGGAGGACCTGCCTGATGACTCAATTATAAAAAATTGTGGAGGTCTTCACTGGTGTTCAAGCCGTTAGGCATTCTGGTATCGAGTGTTAGAATGAAGGAGGTCTCTAACTGATGTAATTGTCTCTCTCTATTTCCCCCCCGAATTGATGGGAGGACAGCCCCAATTACAAAATATTTTAAATCACTGACTTTATTTGCATGAATAGCTTTAAAATGACGGGCGACTGGGTAATTAGAATCCGAGTTGACGATTGCACGTAAATGCTGCAGTATCCGATTAAAAACTGGTAATTTAGTACTGCCGATGTACTTAAGATGGCATGTGCATTCAAGCACGTACACTGCAAATTCCGTCCGACATGTGTAATGATCTCTGATTGGGACTGGGATATCACAAATTGCTGTACAATATTCGGATACATTGATTCCAAATTTACACGCCCGACAAGATGAACATTTAAAAAAGCCAGATTTGGAAACTAGGTCCTAACTATAATTACCTACTGGCGACCGTCAATAGGAGATATATATATATATATATATATATCATGTAAGATTACTTCTTGAGAAGAAACCGGAGGGACACTGCGGGGATACCAGGAAGGATCTTTATTGAAGCAGTTGGCATGACGCGTTTCGGCGGGTATGCCTTTGTCAAATGCCGTAGAACAGCCAGGTTTCCCTCCAATCTTGCTAAAAAATAGGTTTCAGGAACGTTATAGTTAGTTGGACATTTCACTCGTACAAAACCATAGAAATTCCGCCATTATAGTTAGTTCAGCTAACTATAACTCGCGCCCCCGCAATGCACTGCTGATGACGTCACATATTACATCATTCATGACATGGTCAGTGACATCACTGATGACATCCCTGATGACATCTCAAATTACATCACTGATGACATCACTGATGACATCATCCACGTGAAAATCTGATGCACCTCCTCACACCTGAATATAACTCACAGGAACTACAAGTAACAGCATGCTTTGCTTGCCTACGCCCACTGGGGCGTGTCTTGGTGTAGTTATCAGGTGTTCCTGATTGAATGTCTGCCAACACTCTTCCCCTTTCTGCCCGTGAACAAGAGCACAGGAGTGCTTGAAACGCGTTGGGCTGCTGTATTTCTTTGGTGTGATGCTGTGATGCTGCTTTGCTGAAGTCTCCCATTAAAGGTGTTTCACTCCCTGCCTAGTGGCGTCTTCTCATGGGCAATCTGTTTTTGTGGATATATACATATATATATATATATATTTAAAAAAAATTGTGAATAATTTTTAGTTAGGAAAACTATATTCATTCGTTTTTTAAATATTATACAGAAGTCGTGCACCCCTCGCGTTCACACCAGGGGACAGCGCTGGGAGCCGCGCACCCCCGCGTTCACACCAGGGGGCCGCACTGAGCGCCGCGACTCCAAATTGTTTTTTTTTAAAAACGTCCACTTACATTAATTTACATTCGCCCCGGGGACCCCATCCCCCAAGGCATGCCCAAATATACATTTTTTCTGTTTTTAAAAAAAAAAACGGAGGAGGGGGGACTGCCACCCCCCTCCCCGGCCATTTTGGGCCCCGGGGACCCCATCCCCCGGGACCTGGCCTCATGGTTAGGGATCTTGGTGGGAGCCCCAATGCCCCCACGGTCCCGCCGGCTCCCCGCCTCCTGCAGGAGCCGGCATTGCTTTTCCACACGGGGAGCTGCTCACATGCAGCTCCCCGTGTGGAAAAGCAA